>JAKLNT010000042.1:0-280176 GCA_022814375.1 Aspergillus quadricinctus | reverse complement strand
TAGAAAGGGTGGGAGTGGTAGGATGTAATCATTGTAAAAAAACCAAAAGTCCATTTTGTAGAAATAGTCCGCCGTAGAGATCATTCCCCCGGTTATCTCTTATCAGACCAACATCAACGGCCCCTCTATACCACTTTTCCTCGCAAATTGCTTCATTTTTAAAGTACTCCTCTATTCTACGCCATTATCATGGCATTCTGCAGCCTATACGCCCCAGATGCACTCTACTCGCCAAATCTACCTTCCTACTGAAATCGTTGTGCAAATCGTCCGCTTCGTGGCTGCAGATGAAGCCCATCGTCAAGAGGCGCTGTACGCATGCTGCTTAGTATCGCGTCAGTGGTATTCTGCAGCCGTCTCCTTTCTCTATGAGAAGCCCCGGCTACATACCGGAAACTCTTTTCAGCTCTTTGTATCGACTACTAGTCCAGGACTCGGTGTACGGAGGAATAAATTGAATCTGGGAAGTTTTGTCCGCCGCCTGGATCTCAGTCGCCTGGTGCACCATAGCTCCAACAGCGTGACTGCTAGACTGCTCGGTCGAGTCAAGGAGAACCTAGAAGTTTTCGTGGCTCCAAGGGTGTCATTTGCGTAAGTATTGATCCTGTCATCACAATGCTTTGAAGCTTCCATCAAGCGAGATTTGCCGCCTGTTCTCCAGAAAACGATTGCCCCTTTCTAACATCAGTTACAGCGTCAACGGCCTTCCTGCTTTGTCAAAATGCACCAATCTCCGCCATCTTGATCTGTCTCTGGTTGCGGATCCGATCCCCTTCCCCAATCTCAAGAAAGCGTTAAGTCATCTGCCGCGACTGCGTACCCTTCGACTCCCCCGCTCAAGCAATCTCGATGTTCCCGACTCATCACGAACAGAGTGGCCTCCCCTCCTTCACAAACTGCAACTGAGCGGTCACTTCTCTGCCACCACGATCCCCTCATTTTCCTGGCCGCCTGCCCTCACCAGCCTGACTTTGAAGAATTGCACGGATTTGTCAGTGACGAGCATTGCCTGCTTGCTCAGTAGTACGCAGCTGAGCCAGACCCTAAGACACCTTACAATATCTTATGCAAATCGTGGGCTTGAACCTGGATCCATCAACGCTGTGACGGCGTTGCTGCCCGGCCTGACATATCTGAGTGTCCCCGGCGACATGGTAGATGAGACGTTCTTCGATGTTCTATCCTTCATGTCCCCTCCTTTGGCTCTCGAAGTGCTCGAGTTCGACATGCCTAGCTTCGACCCAATCATCCATTTTGAAACAGCATCCCTAATCATGGCGCTGGACAAAGGCCTGAGTAACGTCCGCTCCATCGGGTTTTCAGATATCTTCTGCACCGACGAGCGCATTGTCGAAGACGAAGAAGTCGACGATGTCCTTCATAAACATGCTAAGCAGAGAGCTGAACAAGGTGCGGCGACCGCGGTCGATGGAACTGAAGTCGGCGTATATTACATGTGACTGGCATGGCTTTCCCATTCTATGAGATTTACCTGCACACGCCGCAGACGATTCATGATTATGACTTATGACCTCAGTACACTGTTACCTCGAGATGACAAAAAGTGACCTTCACCAGTGTGAACTTATAGCATGTCTCTTTCGTTATGTCAACATTATATACTCTAGACACATTAACTTCACAGCTAGAATGAATGTATCAACAATATGTACTGGAATGGGTCCATACGGAGAGAATAAGGTATGGCATCAAAAACAGCTGATGATAACGAATACTTTCACATCCACACACTATCACTCTGTACAGGTTTGGTGGACATATACAAAACAGGGACTTGGAACATTTTTGATCTGATTGCTTCTTCGACGACTGAGTACACTAAAGGTCTAACGAAGGACCCCTTAAGTCATAGTACTGCCCTCCTGGGACGGTAACGAGACGAGACTGTCAGCAACCAAACGTACGGAACGTCCAAAAGACGACGGAATGGAGAATAAGAGGTAGAAGGGTCGAAGAAGAAAAACAGAGATGCAGAAACCAAGTGGATAACGGGTTTCGGCGACTACACAAAATAATCATCGCATCTAGCTTGACACCTCAATTATAGAACTGGCAATTGAAAGGAAAAAGCAGAAAATGGTTCTGGTCTCATGAAAATGCAGAATCCGTCATTAGTGCACGCCTGCTGGAACCTGCACCCATTACAATATACAACCTTAAGCAAGAGCTGCCAGGACAGCAGGAGCGACACCTTCCTCCTCTGCTCGGACGGTGACCTTGGTCGTGACTCCCGTCTTGCTTGAGAAAGCCATCTTGATCAAAGCTGCAACCCTACCACCTGACACCGTCTTGCCGAAGAGCTTGAGGGTATGTGTGCTGTTGCTAAGAGCCACATCTGATCCTTCTAGAGGCTGGAGAGAAAGGGTAGTGATCAATTGTTCGGTGGCATCTGCAGCTAAGTCAGTATACCGAATTGGATTCACGTTGAAAAGTCGAACTAGTGACGCACCTGAAATGCTCTTCATGTTACTGAGCTGGAGAGTCTCACTGACTTCCTCCCCGTTCGCACCGGTCTGCTCCCAAACGTGGTCAAAGCTGCCTGCAAACGTGGGAATGACATAGTCGCTGCCCGTAAGCTCCAAGTCCTCGACTTGATACTCGTCATCGTATCCGCTATCCTCCGGCTCGCCGGTTGTAGGGTCGACCTCTTTACTGGTAAATTTCAAGATATTTGTAAATGATGTGACAGGGAAGCTGTTCTCGCCGGCGAGTTTCTTGAAGGTGACATATACGATACCAGGCTCATTTGTAGCCAACTTGGGAGTGGGCACGATGAACTCTTCTTCCAGGACCTCTTCCTCCGAAGGAGTGGCGACTACCGTTACATCCTCAAGAACTGTATCGGGCAGAGTGTTCTTGATGTCGTACTGCAGCACAATGTGCTCCTTGAAAACATGCTTGACGGCTGTCACCACGTATTCCGTCTCGCTCTCAGTAAGCTCTACAGGCACAGAGGACTTGAGTAAAGTTCCATATGCCTTGAGCTCTGGAATCTGCATGAGTTGCTCGGCATATTTCTGGGTTGCCGCTGCGGTTGCCGCCTCGGCCACGCCGTTGGCCTTGCCCTTGGGAGGGCCGGCAGTAGGAGCCTTGAGGGTGGGAGTTGCAGTCGTGAGCTTCTTGGTTCTCTCTTCGGCCAAAGCTTGTTCTTGTGTGACAACAGGGACCGTCGCAACGTCGAAAGCCGTGGCAAATGTCTCCTTGCTTGTTGATGTCACGTACATAACAAGCTGGTGTTCGAACGTAGAGAGAGAAAACATAGAATCTAGTTATGTAAGTTACCCAACATATAAGGTTGAAGTCAGCCGGACTTATACATACCGTTCTTAATGAATCGTGCGGCCATCTCGTCTTCTTCGGCCATAAGACGAAGATTGAGAGCAGCTCGATCTCGTACCTCATCATCCGTGTCGTCAAGGCAGCGTGAAAGGAGGACGGAGACACTAGACTTCACTTCGGGGTCCTTCTGTCCGACACCAAACTTGGCCAGGGCCGTTACAGCGGCAGCTCGCACGATAGCATTCTCCAGGACGACTCGATTGTAGATGTAGCGAATGTACTTAGTGGGATGAGATGTCTTGGGTCCTTCTACACCAAGAAGGTGCAGAATTCGGACCGACAACTTGGTAAATTCACAGTCCTCGATAAACTCGCAGAGGTGGGCAAGGGCTAGTTATTGTTAGTTGGGTTGCCAAACAACCAGGTTTTTTTCTCAGAAAAGGAGTAGGGTCAAGGGTCGCACCATCTTCTTTGCTCTCAGGAACGAATTTAATCAGGTCGAACATGCTTTCAACGACACTCCGCTTGAATTCATACCCACCCTCGTCCCTGAGTATGCCGCTGAGGAAGGCCAACATACCGGCCTGCTTGCTGGGGAACTTCAGGCAGAGAGTCCGAATAGCCTCGACGATAGTGATCTTGAACTCATCCGTGATATCAGCCATAAAACCAGAGATCTGCTTCATCAGGCGATCAACACTAGCCTCATTGCCAGTCTTGAGCAGTGTTGTGATGGCGAAAGTGGCGATGGAACGGTTGGAGTTGGAGATGAGAGATTCAATGTCAGGGTTGCACACATTGACAACGTGAGGCTTGAAGCTGGCAAAGTTGTGGAGGATACGAATGGCAGCAAACTTGGTAATGGCGCGGGGAGAAGAAAGGAACAACTGGAGAACATGAACAGCCTGGGACGCTTCCGCATCGGTGACATCGCGCATATCGCAGATGGCCTTTGCCGCCTCGAAATTGACCATCTCATGCTTATGCCGGAGCCAGCCATCAAGCATCTGCATCATCGGTTTCCTCAGGCCTGGATCCTCCTCCGCCAGCTTCGCCGCTAGCCGCACCAACAATACCAGCGCGGCGGGGCTCTTCACAACACCAGCTGCTCCATACTGCTGAACCATCTTCACCAACGCCATCCTATCATGCGAGCGCATCTGGTACAAGAGACCAATGGCATGGTATTGAGTCATAAAGTTTGATTGCGAGATAGCGTGGCTCGAAGCGCTGCCGCCGAAGCCAAGGAAACCAGTCGACTGCTTCGATGCGGATGCAGCTTCCTGCGTCTCGCTCTGCCATCTACGGACGACATCGCGCGCAATTGGAAGGAGGTGGTATGAAGAAACCAGGGCGGCAGAGGAGACAGAGGGGGTCTTGTCGACAATAGCGGTTTTGATCAATCGCTCGATACCTTGCACGGTGGTGGCCTTTAGGAATTGCATCAGCTACTAAGCAGGAAGAACGTAGTATAACGAAGGGCGCTCACATCAATGATGCGACACAGAGCCCGAATGGCGTTTGCTCTGTAGAGGACGTCGCTACCGACAGCGGTATCCTTCATGATAATGCTTGTGGACATGATGACATCCTCGGCCGTATTCGCGAGTTCCTTCAGAATCAGATAGACCATCTGCCGCAGGGAAGGATCCTTGTTCTGGAATAGCTTCGAAATGCCGAAGAAGAGAGTGGTCGCCTCGTTCGTGGGGAATTGCTCCCCCGTAAACATGAGGACAGCGATCTTGGTCAGGAGGGTTCGACATCTTCGTGGAGAGATTGGAGAGGAATTGAAGAGACGTGCTATCAGCCGACAAAGAGAAGAACATAGTTAGTTAATTGCCTGGTAGTTTGGTAGTATTTTCAGGGGAACTGATAATCCCCTTACCATCTTGGAAGACGGAGGTCCGATCAAGCTTGATCATGACTTGATCAGCGTCCTCATCCTTTTTGACGTAACTCATGGTGAGAGAAGCTGCTGATCTAACAGCAGCAGAGAGTCCTGTTCTGATACTCTCCTCTGGTGTAGGTTACCGTAAAGCTGACGCCGGGGTCAACAGTGGAATAAGGACGGGGCGGGTGGATAAGTATTATGGGCAAGTCAGGAACAATTGGGTGGGCAGGCGGTGTAAACGATCAACGCGCCCTCATTATCCGCGAGAGTTGAGGTTGAAAAAAGAAGAAAGCGGAAGGTCAGGCCAGAAGGAGCAGTGTCCAATCTCGAGGCAAGGCTACTGACCCTGTTCCAGGGGAGAATCGAGCATGAATGGAGAGGGTATTGCCAAAGCAGCTCCCGATGCCCATCGAACAATCTCCAGGTGGCCTTCCGCGTCTGTGGGTGCTCTAGCCACAGTGGCTGAGACTGCAAACAGAGCAAACTCGCGGCATGCATCATAGCATCATCTAGCATCAGCTATCTAAACTTGCGATTTCTATTCCTCACTACAGATCAATCTACTTCTCATAATGGAAGTTCAAGTAAACCCCAACGAGGACACTGAGTGGTAGGCAAATGAATCTTCGCAATTCCCTCACCAAAGCCCCGATGATCACTCACCCCACCACAGGAATGACATTCTCCGCAAGCATGGCGTTATCCCCGAAAAGCCCCAGGACCCTGAACCATTGATCCAAGAGGCTCTCGTCGAGGCCGAACGAAAAGCATACGAGAACAGACTGGAAGACAAAGATCTAGATGAGCTGCACGATCTCGAAGATGAAGAAGACGATGAATTCCTCGAGCAATACCGGTACGCCGCAACCTGCAGGCTTTCGAGCATTCAAGTGCTGACCTAAATCCAGTCAAAAGCGCCTCGCCGAGCTCTCTACCCTCCAACAAACGAGCATCTACAACCAAGTCTACCCCCTACAAAAAGTCGACTACGCCCGCGAGGTAACAGAAGCCTCCAGCAAATCGTTCGTGCTGGTGCACCTCACATCCACAAACGGGAACGTCGAGTCGCGGATTCTGTCGGAGCTATGGCGTCAACTAGCTATGAAATACGGCGACATTAAATTCTGCGAGATCCGGGCCGATATGTGCATTGAGGGGTATCCGGAGCGGAATACGCCGACGATTCTGGTTTACAAGGACGGCGAGATTAGAAGGCAGCTTGTCACATTACGGGAGCTCAATGGACCCAAGACTAGTCTTGAAGGTGCGTTTGTTGATGGTTAGTGTTGTGTAGATGTTTGCTGACGTCGTCTCGCAGATCTTGAGCGAATGCTATTGGATCTGAGTGCCTTGAAAGAAAGCGATGTCCGTCTAAAGAAACGATCTCACTCGTTCGACGAGGAGCGTCAATCAAATATCAGGAATACGAGCGTGGAAGATGACGACGATGATTGGGACTAAGAGAACAATGATTGCGAAGAATTTTCTAGTACGAGATTGCTATTGTCATGCTGATCATATGATAACGGTCTCGATCTTTTTTACACTATGCATACGAAGCTTACGTTGAAATATGGGATAAGCCCAAAAATGGTACGGGTCAACTGGGATTGTTGATCAACTCCCCCTGCATTTACAAATTGAGACTTCGAGTTCATGTCAAAGGATAGGTGACTAGGATTCGAGAGCACAATTTTCTTTCATGAATACAAGCATGTATGTATCAAATTGCGAAACATTCAATCGTCCTGTAGCGTCTCACAAGAAGATAGAATGAACAACCGCAACACGAACCAGCACTCATGTCTTGTGCATTGATGAAAGTAAATAAGAAAGATCAATCGATAAGCGTATACCAATCCCAGTGGTTTCCTGCGCCAAAAAAACACCCTTCGATAGCGCCGTACCCTTCCATAATGAGCGTCCAAACGCATCAGAATACATATCAAAATCATAACTCGGCCCAAATTCGCCTCTGCCAAGGTCATATCAATTCATCACGGCCAGCCGCAGCGCTCGCCTCAATGGCCCGGAGCACGTGGCCTTCCCTGAACGCCGGACCCTGCCCATCACACAGAGCCGACTCCTTCAACCGGTTAGAGACATCCCCGATATCTACCAGACCCTTCTTGAAAAGCTCATGCCCCTGGATAAAATCCCAGGTCGCTCCGGCATCGAGGAGCCTTTCCCCCGTCTCCTCGCAGATCGTCACCCGATGCTTGGGCGTAGGCTCCCCCTTGGGTACAAGGTTCGAGTAAAAGTCAGTAGGGGTGTACTTCATCGGCCCTGTGACGGCTGGCTCCGGGTCGAGCTGACGGCCTTGCGAACTCGCCAATTGGCCCGTGGTAGCCCGCAGAACCTCATTCTCCGTTGCGTACTTGGCCAGTTCGCGCTTCAGCCGTTCGTTGTCCGCGGCTAGGGTGGCGGATTCCTGCTCCAGGGTGCTGACTTTCTCTTCCAGTTCGCGGACATGGCGCTCCTTTCGTTCGCGGAACGCTCGCTGACTGGAGGCACCGATGTGAGGGATATGTTAGCTGCACTTATTCCACAGCATGCTTTGAGCGCGGGCGGGTATTGCAGCCCTAACGCTTTCACAGGAACGAATGTATCACATACGCAGCTCGGTTCTGTGCCTTGCGTTTACTTTGTGCTGGAGTCAAGTTGTCCTTTTCCTCGCTGCTGCTCCGATGTTGGTGTTGGTCATCGCCGCCTTCGATGGATCCAAGCTCCGCATGGCTATTGGGGAACTCATTGCTCGAAACGGAGTGTTTGGAGAAGGATTCAGGTGGAGAGTGCGGTGGAGGGACGAAGGATGAAGGGGCGGCGGGGTTCTGGATGCGAAAGGAAGGATCGAATGAAGGATAATTCTAGGACAGGACAGGGTTAGTAACATATCAACATAATGGGTCACGTAGGGAAACCACTAGAGAAGTAAATGGATCATTGAGATCATCGCCATGAGAGGCTGGATTGTTCTGATCGGGCGTTGGTAGGTCGTGAAGATTGTAGATGGGGAATGGCTGCTGTGGCTGAGGACCGGGATAAAATGAGTAGTCCATATCTCTGCACTTCTCTCAAGCAAAGCACGTCTTCTTGCAGTAGATGATCGGGCTAACAGAGAAGGTAAAAATACAATGCTGTTGATAAATTCGCGGAGATGGTTTCCTATCGATGGGGACACAGGGTCTTGAGACAAATGGGGCTGAGGCTGGACTCGCTCGATTAAGTTCGGAGAACGACCGAGCTACTTAGAATAACATGAGTGCAAAGCAACGGAAGTTCGCGGCTTCGCTTAATTCGCAGAGTTTTTAGAAAGTATGGCACGGCTCTGCGTAATCATATTGATGAAGATGGTAGATATGATGAGTTGATATTATTGAAGCACTTCGACACAACGCCGGCGGTGGTTCAAGCCAGAAAGCACATCGTGGCAACTTCATCGTCGATGTCAACTAAGTAAATTGCCCTTGATGATCGGACCGAATTAGAGAACAAGAATTTGCAGGTACTCGACGATGTCACCAGACTATGAGAGAATCCCCTTCTGTACTACATCTACCTACGACTTCCTCATTTGCTCCCAAGTCACAAAAGGAGCTATCGACAATTACGGAAGTGTCGGCCCAATATTACGCCAGCCAGTGATACTGCAAAGATGAAGGAAATTGATTGACGACAAAGGACTGAAATATTATTTGAGTGAACGAAGAGACAGTTTGAAAGAACCTAGCCGATAGCCTTCGAGTTGGCTCGCGACAGATCCTCGCAAATTGACACCTCAACACACTGCGAGAGAGCGTGGAAAAACATATCAAAGCCATAAGATGCCGTTAAGTGAACGCAAATCGACGTGATACCACCCCGGAAGCGACCCTAGCCATTTTCCGTCGCCAATTACCCAAACGCAGAGACGCATTTCCCTTGTGCCTGACCCACTGCAAGTCGTCCCATAAACCTCATAACCGGACAGTCGTGAGATAAGTTTGTTGAAAGGACAACAGCAGGGGCCTCGAAAGTAAGACACCCAGAGACTGCCGTCTCCACCACATCATCGCAGGTCGTTCCTTCTGTCATCGTCCCCTATTGACACGTCGATAACACACAAGCAAAATGATGGAAAGTACTTGAAAGCATGCAGGACATAAGAAGACGATGGGAAGTGCAAGCGCAAGATGGGGTTGGAAAAGTATTGAAACAGGAAACAGTAGAAGATCAATCTGAGGATCCCCAGCGACATTTGTCGACATTCTGATAAAGCTGTTTCCTCACAATACCGATGATCCCGTGTATGCATCTCTTATCACCCGACCCACCCGGCAAATTGCTGAGACTGAAAATCTCGATTCAAGTATGAATTCGAGTGACTGAACCAAGGTGGGCGAATGGGTAAAAAATAGCCGCAGTAAAAAGCATTTCGAGGCTGCTATCGATTCCCCTTCAAATAAAGTTCGCGTATCGAGTACAGAAGTCGTGAACGGTGGGGCTATTGAGCGTTGAAGAAAAGGCTCCACCGAGTGGAAACACGAAAGACTAATAGGCGAACTGTCGAAGCCGAGAACGATGAGCGGTCCGTCGAAGCATTGTAGATCGGAAGACGATCAAGACTGGATAAAGGGCTGATAGAGTGCATGGGAACAACAAAAGGAAAAAAGAATGGAGATCCAAGGCAAAAGAAGTCCGAGCAGATTGCTGCACGATGCAGATAGTTACCGTGATGACAATTGAGGTCCCGGGCTTCGAAATTGGTGTAGGTTGTTGGCATGCAGGAAGCTGAAATACGATCAAAAGACGAGTAAAATCAAGCTACGCTGCCATACTGCACAATTAGTACCACTGAGCACCGTATCCATCGTCCCGCTTCTGACGGCTACCGGCAGGCCCATAAGCACCTGAAGCAGCAACCTTGGAAGCAGAGCGCAGCCTAATGCCGAAGACTATGAGATTAGTCAGATTCTAGAAACTGAAGAGGCCCTCCACGCGCAGAGCGGATCTTGAACACCAAACGCAGAGGAAAGGGGTTCCCTACACGGAACCTAGGTTTCAGATACTCACATCCTGTCACTCCCTCCCATCGCACGGTTGGTGTCAGGGGTGTTGTTGAGCGTGTCGTGACCGAGGATCTTGCGACGCTGGCTGGAGACAGCACCAGGCTTGGCAGCAGTAGCAGGAGTAGCCATGGGGGCCTGAGCTCCAGCCGCATTCTGGCGGCCGTCAGCCTCCTTGTCCTTCTTGTTATTGGTAGCGTCTGCAATCATGGCAGCGTTCTTCTGGTACTTGTAGACAGTCCAGTCGAACACGTAATCGTACTGGTAGGACTCGCGGACGAACAGGTCGCGGAAGATCTTGCGGAGGTAAGAGTAGTCTGGCTTATCATCGAAACGCAGGGAGCGAGTGTAGTTCAGGTAGATGGAGAACTCGTTGGGGAATCCACGGCAGAGGACCTCGGTCGGAGTAGTCATCTTCTTTTCCATGATACGGTCGTACTTTTGCTTCTTGGTGGCCGCCTTCAATCCCTGCCAAGGGAGAGTGCCACGGCAGAAGTAGAGCATGACGTATCCGAGAGATTCCATATCATCACGACGAGACTGTTCAACACCAAGATGGGTGTTGATACTAGCATAACGGGCCGTTCCGGTGAGGTTCTTGTTCTCGCGGTATGGGATATGGAAGTGCGTCTTGGGATCACGGTACTTCTTGGCAAGACCAAAATCAATCACATTGACTTGGTTTCCACGCTTGCCGATACCCATCAGAAAGTTGTCGGGCTTGATATCACGATGGATGAAGGACTTGGCGTGGATGTATTCGATACGGGAAATGAGTTGATCCGCCAGGAGAAGCACAGTCTTCAGGGAGAATTTGCGGTTGCAGAAGTTGAAAAGGTCCTCCAAACTGGGACCCAAGAGGTCGATGACCATGGCATTGTAGTCACATTCGGTACCGAACCAGCGGACAAACGGGATTCCAACACCACCAGCGAGCGATTTGTAAACCCGAGCTTCATACTCGAGTTGGGGGTGCTTGGCCTTGACACTCTCGAGCTTGATGGCAATTTCCTCCCCAGAGATGATGTTGGTACCTGTATCCTTTTGTAAGCTCTTGCTCACCAACCGACTTCCTCGAAACGTATCAATGCCATACCGAGATAGATGTCACCAAAACTACCGCTTCCGATCTTACGGCCGATGCGGTATTTATTACCGACTCGCAAATCCTGTGTTGTGACCATATTAGTACAAGAGCCCAGAGAATGCATTGGTGTGAATACTAACCATGGTCGTCATCTTGACTGTTGATTGTTAGGCACAGCGAAACGCTGTGTCTGGAGATGATGTCAAAGACTGGTGAAGAAGACTTGTAAGTTCCTGATCAAACAGTGGACGATGGCGAGCAACGTGAACAAAATCTAGCAAGACGAGTCGAAGAAAGAGGGTCCAATAGTGGCAAACGCAATGCTGTGAGGAACAAGATTAGGGATTGAGAGCTGTAGGGTGGGAAGAAAAAAGTGCAAGCTCCAGCCTCCGCGCGTAGATGCTTGGCAAAGTGAGTGAATGGCAATGAGGCTGCTGCGGGTGGGAAGCTGCTGCCGGAAGGAGACGCCTCAACGACTCAACACGAGAAAAAAGGCCATCAAATAGATGTAGACGTTTGCAAGAAGTGAGAGTAGAATGTTGAGAAGATGTACTCCTTGTTGTTTTGTTGCAGACAGAACGTGTGTTGATGAGGACGACTGATTCCGACTGCAGAGGCCCGACCGAAGAAAAGGCGGAGGGGAGAAGAGAGGGAAAAAGGAGACCGAGAGGCCAACTCACCTTTAAGAACAGGACGTCGAAAAGGCAGATATAAGACGCGTAGGAATTAACAGACAGGAAAGAAGTACCTGCCGTCAAAAACAAGAAGGAAAAAAGAAATAAAACCAAGGGCAGAGCCTTGATATCGGAAGGTGGAATTGGGGAGAGGAGGAGAAGAAGGGAAGAGGAGGAAGGAGAATAAGAGATGAGTTTGCTACGGAGTACTCCTACTGGGAGACTAGGCAGTACTGAGCGTAAGGTAAAGTAAGTAACTGGGTAAGAGGGGGCCGGGTAAGTAAAAGCGGTGATGGAGGAGGTTTAGGCACAGCTCAATTAGAAGGCAAAGAAGAGGCGAAATCTGTCCCAAAGAGTATTGTATGTAAGAAGACCGTATGCTGTATTACAGTATCACATAAATGAGTCTAGATTATCGATTATCTTCACCTCCCATCAAGCTAATAATAACAACACAATCCGGCTATATTACGTTCACCATGCTGCCAAGGGCCATCAAACTTCAATCATCAAACAAAGCAAGAACCAGAACAGGAAAAGTTCTTCCAGGGGAGATATGCGGCCATGCAAGGAAGACTCGAAATGGTAGACGATCAACATCCTACGATAGCCAAATACAGCGGTCAGCCCAACCTGATGTGATTACCTCGCGTTTCTTAGGTCTACTCGACCGATATCAACATCAACATCGAAAGGCACCCGGATGGAAGCGGCCCACATCTACGGGCAAGTATCACATTGCAAAGGAGATAAATCCCATCACTCTTGATCCCTTTCCTCTTGCACAAGATACAGTGGGTTCCATCAATGAGTGGCAACCAAGTTGGTTTCGAGATAGCATCAGGCGGCGAAAGAGAAGAGGCACAATGGCTGTGCTTTTACATCATCTCATCATCTCACCTCATAGCCACATTCATACCCAGCATCGAACGGCTTATGCAGATAATGATCTGGAAAATTCCAGCATCTCACTCCTCATCTACGTGACCGACCACCCCCAGGCTCTCCAACAGCACCGTATGCCGTTGCCCGCTCAGATGACCTCGTCTAAATAGGTACCTATGGAATTGATACGGTATGTATCCGTATGGTAATTACAGATAGTATACATGTACCCGTCAACAGATCGACCAAAAGTACCGAGTGACATCTATTTGGGCAGAAACAGCCTCATGGCAGCCAGGTCATGTTCTTGTACATATCAAGGATAAACCACATACCAGCATGCACAGCTCATGACATCTTTATAAGGCTCAATTGGATGATCAATCGCCGCAATCTCATGAAACAAGATTCGATGCTCAGAGCTGCATATAAATACCCTGTGCCTTGTTATATCTTGCTCCCGTCGTCTCACCGCAATGTTACGGCGGCGGCACAGCAAGATGATCATCACTCCGAGTACCCCTGATCAGAAATTTCTGTAGAGACTTAGGTCGCTATGAACGTGGTCAAAGCATGCATCTGAAAACCGATTTGCTCTATTGCATTGTGGTGACCAAGTGTTCGGCGCCTGAAGATGACCATACACGCGGCCAGATCAAATTCGTCGTGACAAGCCATACGACACCTGGTTTTACTGAAATGGATGTCCAATCCTTGCTTCATTGCAGATGACTGCCATGTCGAACATCACCTCATTATATATTCCAGCGAACACTCTGATCTCTCATCCGAGCCAGCATACGAGTTTGCTGGCACCAGTCCTAGCGTTTCAAGCTTAACGACAGCTTGCCGATCTATGATTAGCCGCAAATGCAGTAAACTACCTCCAACTGAGCGAAATCAAGCTTCGAGAGCAACCGGCTTTCATTGAGAAAAATGACATCCGACTATGATCAGGCAGAGGCTCCTTCAAGCAAAAGTACTAGTAGTACAGACAGGATCAGGCAGCGAGATATTGAAGGGGTATAAAAGAGGATTCAACAGGGAACTGAGAAGAAGAGGAGAAAAAGACGAAAGGAAAAGATAGTATAGTGCCAAAATAAGAAGTAGAAGAAAATAAACTCAAACATGAAGCCGCTTTCGAATCCTTTCCCCAAGGAAACAGAATCGGACTGACTTCGGTAGGAAAGAGTATCAGGGAATATGACATCGCCAACAGGCCTAGGAGACAAACAACATAAGATAATACAGGAAAATAGACAATCCCCAAGGGAGATGATATGGTGATCGCACGGTATTTGGACTGGATGAGAGGCCGAGGCCTTCTTAATTTCATGGCAACGTTAGGAATAGAAGTCACATCGTTACGCTGCTGAACCGGTCTAAATCATGTTCACTTTTGGTTGTTCCTCGGCCGTGCGAGGCTTATTCTTTTCTGGAGAGCTTGCTCTTGCTTCCTCCTCGTCCAGTTTCCGCCGCCACTCGGCCAGACTGTCGCTCAAGCCATGCGTCTCCTTGGTTGGAGTTCGATCAAAATCTGATTGAGTGCTCAATCGGTAGCTGCGATTGGTACTCTCCCACTGACTGCGCAGTGCTTCCAGCTCGTTAGCAAGGGAGTCCAACGCCATGGAACCGCGATTGTCTGGGAACGGGTCCTCTTGCGACACGGCGCTGTCTGCCCTTGGCCGACCGCTGACACCACTTATGGTATTGCTTGATGCATTACTGTGGGTCCGCGAGATACCGTTCATGCCCTGAACATGCTGGGACTGTCGTCGGTAATTCCCCACGGAGGCTTCAACTTGATCCAGAAGCATGGCGACCTTTTGGTCGGCGTCCGATGCGCGAGTCTCGAGCAGGGCGTTCTCTTGCTTTAGCTGCTCCAGTTCCGCCCGATGCTTCTCTGCTGCAGCAACAAGCTCCTGTTTGACACTCTCATATTCTGACCGCGACTTGTCTTTTTCAGCCTCGGCGGCAGACAAGTCCTCCTTCAGTTTCGCAATCTGACTCTCGAGGTTGGCAATGGAAGAAGCAGTATCTTGCTGCAAGTCAGAGATGGACTGCTGCAGCTTCGAGCGTTCCGCTTCCCATTCTGCTGGTGCTTCTGAGCCCTGGCCGGACGCCTGACTTATGCTTCTTTGCGCCGATTCGAGGTCGGCCTGCATCTTTGCATTTTGCGCTTTATAGCGAGTCAGCTCATCCTTCATCCGCTTGAGCATCTTTTCGGTCCCCTTGACATAGTGAACAGCGGACTGGTAGTCGTTTTCGAGTTGCTCCAGCTTCTCTCTATACGCACGGTCTGCTTCCTGCTCCCGAGTCTCAAAGGATGCTTTGAGTTCTTCATGAGCCTTCAAACTAGCCGATAGTTGCTGTTCCAGCTCACGAAGTCGACTTTGCTCGGGCGTACCGAATCGAGAGCCTGGTGATTCCAGCCTAGGGGAACGTCTGCTGTCAGTATAGCTGATTCCGCGCTCTGCGAGAAGGTCCTTCAGAGTGGCGTGTTGGATGGCTAAGGCTCCAGCCTCTCGCTGCTGATTCTCCAGCTTTGACTTGAGCTCCCTGTTCTCAGCAGCATGGGCTTGGCTCTCCTTCATGACGGCCTGGAGCTGTCTGCGAAGTTGCAGGCCTTCTCGGCTAGCTTGCTCTTGGTAAGCCTCAAGCCCAGCGATTCTCTCTTCTGCGCGCCTCAGTTTGTCGGCCGCCTCATCAGCCGCAGCCTGGTTGGCCTTCGCCAGTTTGTTAGCCCTTTCAACCTGAGCTTCCAGAGCAGCCACGCGCTGGTCGGCCAGGGAGCGGATAGACGTCTCGGAATCGAAGGAGGAGGCGCGTTCAAGTCCGGCCAGAAACGCGTTCTTGTGGGTCTCCGCTTCTCTGGCGTTGCTTTCAGCCAACTCCTCTGCGTCCCGCAGGCGCCGGGTGGCGTTCTCCAGCTCGGCAGTCCTTTCTTCGTGCTCCGACCTCAACTGCAGTAATTTTCTTTCGAGTCCTTCCCGCAGCTCGCGTTCCTCCTCCAGTTGCCTTTCGAGCAGGGCAGTCTTCTCCGAGGATGCAGTTACCGCTTCTCGAAGACTGCCGAGATTGCTACCAAAGTCCCTCAGACGAGACGACGAGTCTTCAAGCCTCTTGAGCAGTTCCTCCTTGTCCAATGTGAGTTGTTTCACGGAGGCTTCAGCTTCTGCGCGTAGCAATGACTCCTCTCTTGCCAATGCCTCTACGCGGTGAAACTCTGCGCGCAAGCTCTCCACCTCCAGCGTATTGTTCTGCATATCCAGCTCGGCCAGCCGCCTCCTCGTGGCTTCACATGTCTCTTCGGCCAGTTCCCTGCCGCGCTTCTCTTGCTCCAGCTCTATCGAGACTGCTTCCAGTTTGGATTTCAGTTCATTTTGAGATGCGAGGGCCAGAGCTAGCCGTCGGCCCATTTCGGTTGAACGGTCGGCTATCGCTTCGTCTGGATCCTGCGAGCTTCCGTCAGGCTGCGGAGTACCCCTTTGGCTTCCACCATGAGCTGCAAGTTTGGCGCGCGCATAAGCTGCTTCATTGACAGCCACATCTCGCTGATGTTCTACTTCGGCGACTCTCTTAGAGGCGATGGCAGCCTGTCGATCCACTGTCGCCTGCATCTTTGCAAGCTCTGCCCGCATTGCAAGGAAGGCCTCAATCAAGGGCCGGTCCTCATCGGCAAACATCTCTGCCGCACGCTCGTCCGGGATAGGATTGTTCGAGAAGTTTATCGTGTATCCGGCTTTCTTGGCCAGTGCAAGTTCCGAAGCATACCACGCAATGCGATTCTTGGCCCCCTCCAACTCTTTGATCAGAGCCTCCTGGTGAGCAGTAAGTCGGGGAGACCGGGGCTCATCTCCAAGGGACTTGGAATTTCTGTGACCTCGGGATTCGATTGATCCATCAATACTGGCATGTCGACCCAGAACAGACTCGTCCGCACTATCCATGGAGCCGCGTTGGCGATGCTGACGTAGGGAGCGTTGCCTGGCTAAAGGAGCAGCTTCCCCAGCCTCCATGGCTCTGGCAGACATTCTTGACGGCGTTTGAGTGGGAGTTCGGCGTCCACTTGACATAGGCCCTGGATCGTTAGCAGAGCGAGGGTCTTTCGGGGATTCTCTCGCCACCGGGGACTCCCTGTCTCTCTCGGGTGCCATCGCCCGGACAGCGTCTGCTGCCGGACCGCCGTAGTTACGATCAGTCGGCGTTTTACTCCTGGGATTCATGGCGTGCTGTGGTGTGCTGCCTCGGGGACCAGGCGTTGGTGCCTGACCCGGCGGAGGAGGCCCAGCGGGTGCCTGCGCGATGGACGCTCTTGGTAACCGAGAGCCCGGGCCCGGGCTAAGGTCGGCTGGTCGACCATTTGGATTTATCATCATACTCTCCCTTGGTTGTCCTGGTCCTCGCCGTTGCTGTGAGTCGGCAGGTGGTGGATTCTGCGCCTCTCGCGATGTTCGCCCTGTTGGCGCTCCCTGTCTGTCATTGCTTCCCTTTCTCATGGCCACGGGAGGTGCAGCGACCTTTTCTCCGTTCTGGGTTTCAGTTGGGTAACGAATCTTGGAGGTGTCAAGAATATAGGTCATACTGAGCTCCACTGGATCTCTGGGTGCAGAGCTTGGCTCACCGGCCAAGACGATGATTTGTTTGCCAAATGCTGTCATACTGTGGCCTGATCTTGGGGAAGGCGCTGGCCCCATGTTCTGAAAAGAATACCATCGCCGAGTGGTGATGCGGAAAGCGGCCAAGTCTCCCAGGTCGAGGCCTTCATCCGTACGACCACCGAATATATACATGACGTCGTTGACAAGAGCCGCGGCATGTCCTTCGCGCGGAGTGGGAATGAATCCGACACAGTCCAATTGAGACCAGAGATTCGCTCGCGGGTCGTAAGACCACACATCATTGAACCATTGCAGGCCGTTCGTACCACCAAACCTTTATGAGAAGAATGAGTAAACCAATTCGATAAGGATCAAAGATAGGAGCGGAGATCCTTACAGGTAAAGCTTGTCGTTGAAACTGACCATCGTATGATTCGTCCTCGCGGGAGGAATCTGACCAGGGGACGGTCCTCCCTCGTGGCTATTGCGAATCAGAAACTCCCATTTGTTCGCAGGATTCTGAAGCTGATTGAGATCGAAGGCGACAAGATCGTTGAAAAAGTAACCTTCAACCTGTCCCCCAAACACGTAAAGCTTGGAACCAAGGATATTAATGGTGTGGCCATAACGTCCTGCTGGACGAGGGTTGGGGGGAATTGCCCGCGACCACTGTCGGGACGCTGAAGGAAATCACAATGTCAGCAAGATGAACGTGAGATTCAAGAAGAGATCAAAAAGGTGGATACCCACAGGTGTTGAGAAGATATAGAGTGTCGTCCAAGGTGTCACTTTCATCGACCTTCGTATCTCCTCCAAACACGATGAACGCATTCCCAACTAGCAAACTTGCATGACCGACTCTGGGACCTGGTCCCTCGGAAACAGTAGCAATGGGGAAACATGACAAATTTCCGCCGCTGCTTTCAACCATCCAAAGATCGCCCTTGACAGTAGATCCATCGATCAATCCGCCCATCATATAAATGTCACCTTCTTTCGACGCGACCGCGTTGATTGCTGCTCCATATCGCGGGAACGGATTTCCTTGGGGTGTGGAGAAATTGAGTCGACGTTGCGACCAGGGGTAGAGCGAAGCACCAGGGCTAGAATTAGGAGGGGTGCTGTTCATGGCTTGTGGTGGCCGTTGTGCCTATAATGCCAGAGTCAGAATGTACAACATAGCGCTCCTTTGCTGCGCAATCTCCCATTCACCAACCTGAGATTCAGACTCGGCTCTCGGCCGCGCTCTTTGAGATTCAGGACCGCTCGTGCTATTGACCGAATTCAATGAGTTATTGTAGCTACTGCTGGGTGTAGGTGTCTGAGAGATTCCTCCGCTCTGCTCCTTCGCTCCATTCGGAGCACCCGGCGATGTGACGGCTGGAGTACCTTCCGAGGTATGTATATTCCTCGTCGCCGGTGGTAGGCCGGTAGCCTGCTGATTCTTCTTTGATTTGAACAAGAATGCCATTGTGGATGTTCGATTCGTAACGGTCGTCTAGAGCGCGCAAGATCGTGTCGTGCAGAACACTTAAAATCCAAAGCTAGTGTAAACAAGTCCAATCACGCCTCTCCACGAGCCTCAATGATAAGCTGCATAGAGCAAAGAAATCGTAGCGAATGGAAAGGAGCAAGCGCCAGGCTGAAGGAAAGCCCCTATGAGCGAAGAGACCGCTGATCGATGGAGGGAGGCGATGCAACGTCCGGGATCGGATATCGAAGACAGTGATGAGAGGCTGAAGAGGTTGTCAGAGTCTTGATGCGACTGAGATTATCCGTTCTGGGTTGTGTAAATAATACCTAGGTGAAGTAGTAGTGGCCGCAGAAACCCCCTACTATCCCTAAAACAACCTCACACAAGCTCAACTGCGACTCCGAGTGAGCATAGGAGATTATAAGGAAGCAAAAACAAAACACAAACAGGACGGAAGAAAGAAAATGGTATTAAAGAAACAAAAAGAATGAAAATAGAGAAAGAGGGAGAGTGAGGAAGACAGAGAGAAGGGAAAGCGAAAAAAAGAAGTGAAAGGGAAGCGGAGAAGAACGATGTCAAGAACTCGAGATGGCCAAATCGGTCAGGGTAAGGCAATTTGGGCGTTCGTATGGGGCGGGATTGGAGAACAGCAGCAGCAAGCCAGCAACAGGCCTCTGGGCGGCTTCGGCGTTTCAAAGTTCCCTGGACAGCAATAATATTAGGCAGGTAATCTTATTCTGCATTAAGGCTGGTAGTGGCCTTGGTGGCTTGTTAGAGTTGTTTTCGAGTGTTGAAACTTGACGGAAGGGGGAAAACTGAGCCACGGGCCACGAGGTTGGATTCACCACAATCCAGATACCGGTGGCTCGTGTAGATATACTAGGTTGTCAAACTCGCTCAAGACCAGACGAACCTCCAATTGCCTCAATTGAAGACAAGATTATAGCTATCAATGTCGTCTTTACGCAGATTCTCTCCCTCAAGAACCAGGTATACTCCATGGTCGACAGCGAGCGTATCTACAGTAAATCTAGGTAGCCAGGCCATCCTATCCAGCATCCAAATTAAACCAAACCCCGTACCCCCATGGATGATGCTATGGTACTTCGTACCTTACAGCTTCGACCAAGAACAGCCTCAACTGCATACAGAAATTATTGTTCTTGTGATGTATGTTTGCTTTCGGGAGAACCACGCATAATGCACCGAATTCTTTCCTGCAAATCAAACCCGACGGATCAAGGATACCATATGCCGTAATTACCATTCTTCCATATGGACATGTGAGGGTCCGAGAGTCCTTGGCTATGTCGGAACGAAGATTAGTCTCCTTCATTCCAGTGCTTGGGTTGTTATGACGGTAGTACAACTTGGTTGATGCATCTTGATCTTGAGCCCAATTCGAATCCTTGCCTAAGATGCATTCTAATTTATGAGCAGCAACTACCTTACTTTGCAATGCGCGCTTCATGGCTGCAAAGATTTACTATGTATCAGTATGACTGACAAGTGACAACCTAGGAAATCGGGGAAGATCGTATCCTCGCGAAAAGTAATAAGGACCCGACGATCCCACTAAAAGTACTCTGTAGGGTCGTATGGATTCAGGGGTGCCGTGCTCTCATTTTTTTGCATAAAGGTGGAGAAGCAAATCAAGATGAAGAGCATCATGGTCACCTATCTACCTACTATTTCCATCGTTATTCTCATGGCCCATGATTCAACAGTACCTACCAGGCACTTAGCGGGGAGGGGGACCACTGATTGATCTTATTGGGGGTTCCTGGATTCAAAATTCAGGTACCAACGGGAGGTTGGGAGGGGATTCGCAGGGTTGCTGGACCTATCAGCGGCCGCATATTCTAGTGGTGCGATAAGTTGGTAACAGGAATTTGATGATGGTGGAGAACATATAACAACAAGACGGAATTCCATTCTGTCTGCTTGGAGGATCGAGTATACTGCAGTGTACTGGGAGACTTCTGCTCCAAATATCACTATTAGGTGCTCCGTAGACACTGTCTACTATCTAACTTGGTGATAGATTCGCACGCGGACCGTTTCCTGCTCTCTTCTCTGCTTTCAACACTACCTTAGCGGCGCCTTGTTTGTGATAGGCTGATAGCCTTTGGTATTCGATCTCGATGCACGTGCCATTAATTATTCCTGATCACCACGGCATTGATACTCGAAAAATCATGATGTTTGCCAAAACTGAAAACAGAAGTATCTAGACTATCTCCCCCAGCCATATTGCTGCAAATAGTTTCAAAAACACTGATCCTGTAGACTATGGGGTGCTTTTTCTAAACCGAGAGATCTTTGCACAGTCGAGTCCCCGATTGATAGGGGCTCGTACACCAAGAGTGTGGTCTACAACAGTAGAACATAGAACACTGTCGACTGCACTCGAGGTCAAAGTATTAGTATAAGAAGCAAAACTAAAATGTTGATCCATGATCTCAAAGTATCCTCTCATTCAGTAAGTATAATAATGATCATACAGTGCTTGAGTCGCTCTACATCTGTGATGTGATGTAATGCGGTGAGCTTCCAGGCGGAAGATGGTTGACCGGATTAAGTAATGTTCCAGGATCTCCCACGCCAAGACATCACCGCCGAAGCTCATGAACCTCGTTCACTCCCAACAACGGCGACAGATAGCTGCTCGGAACGCTGTGGGCCCGGGATTGAGCTTGCTTGTTACAGACTTGTGGCCAAGCTTGCACTCATTTATCTTGTTTGCTTGATTCCGGATATTCCAGGGAAATCGACCCCTTTGTCGAGCAAGTTGCTCCCTGTTCGCACGGCCTCCCGGATGAGGTATGATAATCATCTACGGAGTACAAGGTAGGAATTCAATTTCTGCTACCCCGCCGGCAAAATTCACTTTCTCAGTCTGCGGCACTGTCATAGCAGATATGATACTTAGCGATATGACCGATGGCTGATTAAGTGCAATTTTGATATCCAGGCCTTCCTTTCTTACGGTGACGCCATTCAGAAGATGATCACCTCTTGCACACCATGAGGGATCCCACCATCAACATGGAGCAAGACACGGCAGCGAAACCGCAGGCGTCAAGCCTTCAACCCGAACCACGCAAGAATCAAAAGTCCGTCCGTGTCGCTTTCGGTCCGGAACTGGACACTTATATCCCTCCGCGCGACAAGTCACCAGCGCCCTCCTCAGGTCATCACAGATCTTACACCACTGTTGAGCATTCGCAACCATCTATATCATCGCTTCACCGCCCAACCAGCTCATCAGCAGGAGATAATTCGGCAGTCTTCGATCCGAGTCCTCGGTTGACTTCAGATCGGGCTTCAGACTCGAGCGCAAGACCGACAGCTGCTCTGAAAAGGGCTAGAAGTGACTATGGGCCGAGACTGGGATTCGACAAGTCCGCTGTGGCTGATGAGGAAGAAGACTTCGCCATGCGACATGGATGGCAGGAGGAGTATACCTCGAGCGAGTACCTTAAGGTTCTGCACTCGGTAAGCAGTCGGCGCGGCGCGACTTCGCCAGGATCATTGGGCCCGGATGATTGGCTGACTCTTTCAAGAACTTTTATATGTACTTCACAGAGAAGCGGCACGATACGAACGGCATCCCGAGAGACCCAGTCGGGAGCTGGCCCAGTCAGGACTGGCGCATGAAGGATCGTTTAAAGACAGTTTCGGCTGCCCTCGCCATTTGCTTGAACATCGGTGTCGACCCTCCCGACGTGGTGAAGACAAATCCATCAGCCAAGCTGGAATGCTGGGTGGATCCTACATCGACCACGGGCGGTGGCCAGAACAAGATAATGGAGCAGATTGGAAAGAAGTTGCAAGAGCAGTACGAGACTCTCAGCTTAAGAACTAGGTACAAGCAGTATCTTGACCCCTCAGTTGATGAGACGAAAAAGTTCTGCATTTCTCTGCGCCGTAACGCCAAGGACGAGAGAGTTCTTTTCCACTACAACGGTCACGGTGTTCCGTTGCCTACGCAATCGGGAGAAATCTGGGTGTTCAACAAGAACTATACCCAGTACATTCCAGTTTCTTTGTATGATTTGCAATCCTGGCTCGCAGGTCCCAGTCTCTTCGTTTTTGATGTTTCCCACGCCGGGAACATCGTGCAGAATTTCCACACTTTCGTGGAGAAGCACGAAAAGGAGAACCTCGAAGCCAAGAAGCGTGACCCGAACGCTGTCGTTCAAAACTACGGAGATTGCATCCTTCTGGCGGCTTGTCAGAAGAACGAGTCACTGCCCACTAACCCCGACCTTCCCGCAGACCTTTTCACCTGCTGTCTAACCACGCCCATAGAAATAGCGCTGCGCTACTTCATTCTCCAGAATCCCCTCCAGACGAACCTCTCGATCGATGAATTCAGAGTCCCTGGTCGTTTGCAGGACCGCAGAAGCCCTCTCGGCGAGTTGAACTGGATTTTCACAGCAATCACTGACACCATTGCATGGAACACATTGCCACGGACGTTGTTCAAGAAGCTTTTCCGACAAGATTTGATGGTGGCTGCGCTTTTCAGAAATTTTCTTCTCAGCGAGCGTATCATGCGCACTTACAAGTGTCATCCGATATCCTCGCCCGAACTCCCAGAGACTCATCATCATCCGCTTTGGAAAAGCTGGGATCTTGCTGTTGAGATGGTGCTTTCTCAGTTACCAGCTCTCATTGACCATGAAGAAGGCCGCAGACAATATGAGTACCAACACTCCACCTTTTTTGCGGAACAACTCACTGCTTTCGAGGTCTACCTCTCATCCGGGCCAACAGAGAAGAACCCGCCGGATCAACTCCCTATCGTTCTGCAAGTTCTACTTAGTCAGGCACATCGGCTAAGGGCCCTCATCCTCTTAAGTAAGTTTCTTGACTTGGGTCCGTGGGCTGTTCATCTCGCTTTGAGCATCGGTATCTTCCCGTATGTCGTCAAACTGCTACAGTCAGCAGCCCAGGAGTTGAAACCTGTCATGGTGTTCATTTGGGCGCGGATTATGGCGGTGGATCACACTGTTCAGAATGACCTGTTGAAGGACAATGGGATCCATTATTTCATCTCTATCCTCAACCCTTCGTCACCCATTCCGGTGGGTAACGCCAGTGAGCACCGAGCAATGTGTGCTTTCATTGTTTCGATATTCTGTAAGAGCTATCCTCAGGGACAGAATGTGTGCCTTTCTGGCGAGCTTTTTGACTCTTGTCTGAAGCATTTGACGGATGTGGAAAATCCTCTACTCCGGCAATGGTCATGTCTCTGCATCAGTATGCTCTGGTCCGACTTTCCCGAGGCCAAGTGGATGGGAATCCGGTGTGCTGCACCGGCAAGGCTCTGCGAGCTTAATTTCGACCCGGTTCCGGAAGTCAGGGCAGCAATGCTCCATGCAGCGACCACGTTCTTGGGCATCCCTGATTTGACAGATCAGGTTGCGCAGATTGAAGAATCTCTGGCTTTGGCTGTGCTGCCCATGGCATCAGACGGTAGCGTCCTGGTGAGAAAGGAACTTCTTGTCTTCTTCTCGACCTTTGTCAAACGCTACCAGAACAAATTTCTGGTAGCCGCATATGAAGAGTTCCAGGACGAGAAGCAAACCCTTCTGCTTCGGCTAGAGCACGATGGCACTCGAGGCTTCACGCTGGAAGATGCGCAGAATGGACTTGCCACTTCAAGTAACAAATCACAGAAACTGTCACAGAATACCACGTTCGGCACTATTTGGAAACAACTTCTTATACTATCTGTCGACCCGCATCCTGATATTGCGCAAGATGCCAGCACAATCATTGACTACATCCACCTCACTCTTCTAGCCTCTCCCATGGCGTCGCTTGCTGACAAGGTCCGAAAGGAAATCATGGAACTCACTGGCCAGTTGTCACAGAAATTGCAACTTCGCGAAAGAGCGGAATCGAAAAGGGCCGCACCTCCACCGGTTCCCCCTTCCCAGACGGCCGCCCCCAAACAGGAAGGATACTTGTCATTGAGCATTAAACGCACAGCCAGTGTGGCCGCTTCACTCAAAAATCTTGCTTTCGGTGGACCGTCCCAGACCGAGCAACAATCATCGCACAGCGTGACATCGCCCACAAAGAGCCGCATGCCCGTCACCCCTCGAGGGCGTGCTCCCCCCGAATGGACCCGGCCTCCGGAAGTTAACGACGAGGTTGCTCCTGCGGCAGCTTATCACCAGGCTCCAATTCCTACCTCGCGCGGTTTCCAACCCCGAGACCCGTCTCTGGCCCCAGCGATACCCCTTATGAGTCGGTTTCTTGATTGGTCCACAGAGGTAATCCCAGGCCTTCTCCATTTGATTTCCAAAAAGTACACCGACATGTATGAACATTTTCTTACCCATCGCCAGTATTTCCGTGAGCCCCAGATGAAGCCCAATGAGCCGGATGAGCCCGGTAGTGCCGACTACAACGAGCGCCTCTGGAGACGTAGCCGCAACGAGAAGATCATCACGGAAACCCAGCCCCTCAAGGGAAAAGCGGGCAGCAGTCGCTGGGATAACTCTTTGGCCCTGCTTACTAATACCAGTCAGCCCCTGAAGATGTGTTTCCATCAGTTTGAGGATCACCTCGCAGTTGCGGATGACCGAGACACGATCGCGTAAGTAAATCTGGCGCAGTTAGTGTCTTGATGCTAACTCTATTTGCCTGTCAGAATCTGGGACTGGCAGAGACACAAGCGTCTCAATAGGTTTTCCAACGGGAACCCGCCAGGCTCGAGGATCAACGAGATCCGATATATCAACGAGGACGATCAAGCGTTGTTGATGACGGGATCCTCCGACGGGGTGCTCAAAGTATTCAGAAATTACGAATCTCCCAAGGGGGTGGAGATTGTGACAGCTTTCCGCGCTTTGCCGGAACTAATTCCAAGCAATAGAAATGCAGGTCTGGTCTTCGATTGGCAGCAAGGCCAAGGCAAAGCACTAGTTGCTGGGGATGTGAAGGTGATCCGTGTGTGGAACGCGGCCACTGAAGTCTGCACCAACGTATGCTCCTCTCTTGACCTCTGCCTTGCTGGGTGGCTACTGACGTAGGTGTTGACAGGACATTCCTGCACGCTCCGGCTCTTGCATTACCTCCCTTACTTCCGACCAGGTCGCGGGGAACATCTTTGTGGCCGGGTTCGGCGACGGTGCAGTCCGCGTGTTTGATCAGCGACTGAAGCCTACGACCTCGATGGTGAAGGTTTGGCGTGAGCACAAGCAATGGATCACCAATGTCCACATGCAGAGAGGTGGATTGAGGGAGTTGGTATCCGGCAGTCGTAATGGCGAGATCAGATTGTGGGATCTCCGCATGGATGACCCTATCTCGACCACTTATGCCACCAAAGATACCCTCAGGACGTTGAGTGTTCACGAGCACGCTCCCGTCTTCATGGTGTATGTGTTTCTTCTTGCTTCTGGATGCTCCCACGTTTCTGCAACTGACTGACTGAATGAAGGGGCACGAATCGCCACGAGGTCAAGACATTCAACATGGATGGAACATACCTGTCCACGTTCGAACCATACTCGAGCTTCCTACACCACAACCGCTCTTCCCCAATTGCAAGCACTGCCTTCCACCCTCATCGTACCATTCTTGCCTGCGCTGCGCTTCATGATAATCACATCAACCTTGTGAGTTGCTAGGCATCGACTCATCCTCTCGAGCTCCGGTACACGATCCACACGACATAGTTTCTCTTTTTTTACCTTTTCCCTTGACTCGGCATTGCATGTCGCACGAGTAGATACGGCGCCTTGGGTTATGGATTTTAATGAAGGGTTCGATTTCTTTTCAGTTCAAGTGATTTGAGACGCATATTTGTGGCGTAGGACTGTCGATCTGCAGCAAATCAGCTGTATGGCGTTTGTCAATTTTATCTTATACTTGACATCTGTTGACTTTATTATCCTTTTCAGCTGTACAGCTGCTCATGATGTACAGCGAGTTATCAGTTGTCCTTTTCTCATGGGTCAGTCTTTGGCCAAGAGATCTCTGTCATTTACTACTTCAGTCATGATTCATGTATCTATGGCAGTATATGGAGATCCAATATGAACTCGACTGCCACATTGTACTCTCCGGGCTGAGCTGCCGACTTCAGTCATGCGGCCGACATTATCAGTGTCCGTAGGAGCAGTAGACCCACCGCTCACCTAACACGCACAGCATCAGAGGATGCGTCTGATGGTTCAACATGTTCAGCCTCGGTTCGATTGACTACAGGTCGGACTGCGCAATACGAGGCGCACACAGCCTTGCTGAGGCAAGTTGCAGTCGTGACTCAAGTCACCACACCTCGTGTAGAAGCTTGAGCTGCTGGTTAGCAGACCAGCACCGCCACAACAGACCGTGCATTTGAGTCATGTCTTCGGTCTCCTGGGTCAAGTTATATAATTCGTCTCAATTTCGATACAAAGGCACAATCCTCGCAACCAACCCGCAACAAACAACCACACCAACCTCCCTCGCAAAGCAAAATGTCCATCCCCAAACCCCCCAACAACACGCAACGCCAACGCCTCGCCGCCGAAACCCTATCCCTAACCGAGTACGTCATCAAAGCAACAACAGGCGCCTCGCAAGCCTCCCGCGCTTACCCTCACCTCCTCCCACCCATCAAACCCATTTCCAATAGCGTAGCCGCAGCGCGCAGACCCCGCCTCAGCGTCACAAACCAGGACAGCTTCACCGCCGCGCGGGACATTCTGCAGCGCACAGGCAGCAGAGCCAGGGTAGGCGTCCTCAACATGGCGAGCGAGCGGAATCCCGGGGGCGGGTGGTTGAACGGGGCGCTGGCGCAGGAGGAGGCGCTCTGTCTGCGGAGTACGTTGGCGGCGACGCTGGACCGAGGTTACTACCCGCTGCCGGTGTATGGGGCTGTGTGGTCGCCTGCTGTGGTGGTCTTCCGGGATGAGGTTGCGGGTGGGTGTCGGCTGTACCGGGACGAGGAGAAGTTTCTTGTGGGCGTGGTGAGTTTGGCGGCGTTGAGGAGGCCGGTTTTGACGGGTGATGGGAGGCATTTTGGTATGTTCTTTCTCCTCTTCTCGGGGTTTCGATGTGAGACTGACGTATGTGTTAGCCAATTCGAATGATGTGTTGGTTTTGAAGAATAAAATGCGCCAGGTCTTCCGCGTTCTCGCTGAGAATCGCGTCTCGCATTGTGTGCTTGGGGCGATGGGCTGCGGCGCGTTCAGGAATCCGCCGTATGAGGTTGCCAGGATTTACAAGGAGGTTTTGCAGGAGTCGGAGTGGGATGGAGTGTTCGAGGATATTGTCTTTGCGGTGCTGGATACAAAGGGGGAATCGAATTATACTATATTCAAGAATATCCTGCTATCTCAAGGTGGCAGATGAGCAGAACCTATCTATATAACCTGGTGTTATGACGAATGCTTCTGGATCAGCCAGACTGATCCTGTGGTGCAAAAGAAATAATGGTTATGATCTTCCAGGGATTGTAAACTTCCAGTCCTCCGGAAACCTTCCATACTGAATATCTTCGCGATCACGGAAGATATTCTCATAATGCTCCATATAAGTCTCCGGTAGCTCCGCCTGACAATAATATTTGCGCGCCAACTTCTGCATAGCAGGATCATTCCACATCATCTCCATCCACTTCAACACATCAGCGCTGGCGCCCTCGAGAGGGAGATTGTACATGCGGAAGCGCTGTTCGAGCCACAATTTAGCCACTCTCCAAACATAGAACAAACAGCAAAGTTAAACATACCCAGAGCACCGGCCAGAAAAACGCATCCGCAATACTAAACCCCCCAAACAGAAACCCCTCATCCGTCTCACCCAGCTCAGCCAGCCGTGTCTTCGCCGCCTGTCGCGCACTATCCCAGAGCGTAAACAGACGCTGGATGTCTTTCTTCGCAGCCTCAGACACGGGGATATTGCCCGTATACCGCACTACGAAGTTCGTGGGACATGTGTTTCGCAGCGTCGTGAAACCAGAGTGCATTTCGGCCGCGGCACTGCGCGCCATGGCTCTGAGGAGGCGGTCCCGCGGCCACAGGCTGAGATGGGGGTTTGACTCTGCGAGAAACTCGCAGATGGCGAGGGAGTCATTGATGCGCAGGGTTGAGCTCAAAGAATGGCATTCGAGTAGGGGGACGAGTCCTGAGGGGGAGAATTTGCGGACCTGGTTTTGGTTAGTGGTTGGATGTTTGAAGGACCGGGAAAACGGACATCGTCAAGTCTGATTAGTTGCTCGGTATATGGAATTTGGAAATACTCCAAGACTATTTCGACGCGAGCAGTCCAGCCTGATATGATAAGGTTAGCAACTGGCTGTGCCGCTGGGGACGGGTGACGGCGTACGTACTTGAATAGCGGGTGTAGAGCCCAATGAGGTGATAGTCTGCTTGTTCTTGATTTGCGGCCATTGCTTAACTTCTACTTCTGGTCTACTTAGAATGATCTGAATGTCAGAAAGGAACTGAGATGGGGGAAAGAGAAAACAGATAATTTATCCTACCTCGGTACCAGTGGTGGGGTGACTCACTACCAGACGCCCTTCTAATGACCCACTAAACCTTGAATACGATTGACATCTGCAGATCCCTGTCAAAATATTGAAGTAGAGAGGCAGTAATAGTAGCTTATATCCATCTTTATAGAGGAGCACGAGGGCTAATGATTGATAATGTGCCTCGTTCTGTTTGCCAGGGTTCATGGTTGACACGTGACCTACTTCAACATCAAGAACTGATGATGAACCTTAATGATCACAAGTATTGAGCATAGACTTTGAAGATCGGTGTAGCTTCATAGTCAGAAAAAGGGACATTTTGTAAGATTAGTCCGAGGTCACTTTGGTAGGACTATAATTGATCCCCGGCAGCATCACTGAACCTGTAACAACAGGTCGCGTCTCAAGGAAAACAAGTTTGACCAACAGTCTGTATCAGCCTTCAAAACTATGTGAGGAATAGCCACACGATCATTTCCCTTGAAAGGCCTGATCTCAAAGGTAGCAAGGCTGTCATCTGACAGCCATGTTTGGTTAGCGGATTTTCGTTGTTCTTTTGCAGCCTGACGCACGTTATCAAGCCCCTCCATTTCAGCTGACATCAGTAATCTGAAAACTGCTAGGAAGCAAGCAAGCTCTACCTTCATCAGGGAAAATCCCCTTTTCTTCTGAGCGTCGTATTGTTTCCGAGTATCGCCGTATAGCCGAACTATAGATAGCAGATCCGGTGAGTTCACATCTTCAATAGCAGATCCGATTTCGATCAGCGGCACGGCTGTCGGCATTGCTTCTCTGGGCATTCAGATTTGCCAGGGGCTTGTGCAATACTACTCTTCATGGAGGTCATACAGCGATGATGTCAAGGCTACTTACGAATGTATCGCGAGCTTTGAACGGACATTGCGCCTACTCGGGGAGGAGATCAATAGAAGAAATCCCCCGGCAAATGTCGTCAATCAAGTGGCTAGTTGTATAGCAGCATGCGACAGCGGCATAGAGCTGCTCAAGAAGAAGTTGAATAAAATCCAGGGCACTTCACCTAATGCATCAACTATCACGTTTGTTTCCTCCCTCTCTGCCTGATCCCTCCCCCTTTTTGGTTATGGGCTGACGAACACACTCCTTGCTGCTAGATAGTATAGCACAGAACCAACTTAATTTCCAGCGCCAAAGACTATTATACCCTTTCCGAGAAAGCACGTTGGCCAAACTCAGAGAGATCATCTCGGAGCTTCGCGACAATCTCCTCACCGCAGCAACGACCTTGAACATTGATCTCGCAACAAGCTCACTAGAGAAGCTCGAGATCATCGATGGACGGACAGATAACCTCGTCTCTGAGTGTTCTCTTATCCGACAAACGGTCACATCTATCTCCCGCCAGGGAAATGAGATCGTTCGAAGTGAATGCGATGCTATGTATCAGCGAGCCTGCGAGTGGCTGTCAGCGCCGAACCCATTTATCGATTACACTAGGGCCATAAATGAGCACCATCCGGGTACGGGTTCATGGTTTCTTGAAGACGAGCAATTCCTGAATTGGACGAGATCGACAAACTCATTCTACTGGATTTTCGGCAAGCCAGGGTGTGGAAAGACAGTACTAAGCGCACTGATAATTCGCCACCTGAAGGAATGTATTCTCAACGCAGAGAAAGCTCTGACAGGCTTTTTCTTCTTCAACACTAACGACAAGCCAAAAACCAAAGTCGACAAGCTTCTTCGTTCTTTGACGCTGCAAATAGTATCGCAAAAGCCCGGTGGCCAGAAGGAACTTGTCGATCTATACCGCAAGCATCTGAGCGGGCAAGAAGATCCCAAACCAGCTATGCTGGTGGAAAATCTAGCCAAACAAATCTCAGAATTTAAGGTATACTTGGTTCTGGATGCGTTGGATGAGTGCGCAGAAGCGCGAGACCTGATGTGGGTGATTGAAAGCATCCATGCCCATGGCGGAGTACGATTGCTCTGCACAAGCCGTAATGAAGAGCAACTCAAAGAAGGCTTGAACCCTCTTGTTGACTATAAGATGGATCTGGACAATCATTACTTGAGGGCCGATCTCAGGAGATATATCGTCGAAAGAGTCGACAGCGACGATGAACTGTGTCAGTGGCCTCGTAATGTCTGAGAGGAAATAGTCGGATCCTTGACCGAAGGTGCGGATGGAATGTAAGGATAGGGACCCTGCAAAATGTTGTCCAAGTGAACAATTAACTGAGATTATCAGGTTCCGTTGGGTAGCTCTCCAATTACAGCAATTGAGAGAATGTTACACGCTGGATGGATTGAGGAAGACACTCAGGTCCCTACCACGGGGACTGGAGAAAACCTACATCCGCATCCTGACCGTGGGAAGCTGATCTTGTGCATGGTGCAGAAGTGGGTAGCTGTCTTGCTACAAAAGTCCAAAGAGCAGTTGCATAAATAGTTGAATGCCATCTGTATACTGCACCCGATAGATGCGACTCGCCATGTACCAACACAGTCCCAAGAGACCCAATCCTACTGCATCGCCTTCTCCATATCCGCAGCCCAAAGCGCCGCACCAACCGCATTCGTGAATGAGAGCGCCAACGAGGCAAACGGAATCATCTCGAACAGAAACGCAGCCATCCCAAATCTACTCTCAGTTAGCAATCCCATAAGCACAGCACAAACCCAAAGGTGAATCATACCCGGTATACCCTCCGTGATTCCTCCTCACCCACTCCTCTCTCTTCCGCTCATCCCACCCCTTCAACTCAAAGTACCTCAAATGCGCCACCGGCCCAATCTTCTTCCCCTGCATATACACATACAACAGCGTCCCGACAACCGGAATGAAATTCAACGGCAGTAGCATCAGCGACCTCACCAGCGCCGACGGCCTCATCCGCTCCAGCGGCCGGTTCAGCATCTTCCCCAGTCTCGACACCGCTCCACCGCCAGAGGCATTGATCTGGCGCCCTTTCGCGACCAGCTCCGTGTGTCCGCGTGCGACGAGAGTGCCGTCAAAGGTATCCGTCAGCGCGTCAACGAGGACAAACGAGCGCGCGAGAAAATTGGTGATGGTCGAGCTTTCGCTGAGGACGAGCAGGGCGGCGGAGATCGGGGCCAGCGGGCCACTGGTAAAGGCCATGATGGCTGCTTGCGGGACGTAGGTGAAGAAGAACATGGCGGTTGTGACGCCGAGGCCGAGACCGATGGTCTGGACGGCGCGAGAGAGGAAGGGGCGCCAGAGGTCTTTGTGGTACGAGAAGAAGAGAATGCCCTGTGTCATATGTCAGTAAAGCAGATAATCAGAGTGCTGTCGGGCTTCTGCGCTCACTTTCACCGGGTAGAGGTACGCGCCTGACACGGCGACGTCGTGAGCAACGGCTTTGAAATTGTTTGCCTCTTCATGGAGGGCGTCTTTCATTTTGTCTGACATTGTTTATTGAACTCGAAGTGCGATTGATAATTTTGTTCTCAGTATAATCTCAGTATGAGTAGAACTGTCAATTGGGGAAGCATGAAGTTGGATGGGAGAGTGGTGAGAAGAATGGACGCAGCGATGACGTCATGGGATATCAAGCCAGATACGGACGTAGATTTCCTGGCCATACATGCCAAGGTGCGTCGGACTAATTTTGAGGTAAACGGTCTATAATGCAAACGCCTGTGTATACAGATACCTAATAATCATGGGTTGACAAAAATCCGTCCAGTCACCCTGCTTAGCCAATTGTGTCAGTTGTCATGGACCGAGCCTGTACCCCAAGTACACAACGCCCCAACGCCTAGCCAAGCTTATTACTCAATACCAAATGTTCGCTAATGCAGTCCATCCCAAGTGTCTCAAAGTGAAGGGAATATCGTGACAATTAAAGACGCTAGAGCAGAGAGAAAAGTAGATGATAGGGCAGCCCCTCTTCATCGGTCGTTATCTGCCCGAGTCTGATGCCATATGGTGTCGCCGCTCAAGGCTGAAAGGCTAAGCGTTGCCAGATTCCTCCAACTCGAAGATGCAGGAGCAGAGGATGCATGACCTTCTAGTGCCCCCAAATCTGAGCCTCGGTGATCTTCAGGGTCCGACGTCTCTTCCTCATTCGAGTTCGTAATGAGCATAGGGGCAGATGAAACGCTTCGATGGGATTCGGAGCCACGGCCGTCATCACCGTCGGCCATTCGCTGAGGCGCGTCGCGTGCTTCCGTAGTTGTGCTTTGATCCATGGAGCGGACGACGTCTCCCTTGCAGATCGGGCAAGTCCGCCGACGGGTCGTCAGCCATGGAGTTCTGCGCCCAAGTTAGCAGACTGTAGAAACACGAAACTATCAAGAAGGGCCACTTACATGCACTCCGCATGGAACTCATGGCCGCAGGGTAGGCTCATCACTCTGCTTTGTCCATCGATGTATTCTTCAAGACATACAACGCATTCCACCTGCCGTCCAGTGTACTTGCGGCGCCAAACAGAGGAGGCCGAACCAGACTTCTCGCCCTTGGCCGAGTCCATCTTCGGGGTCTTTTTTGCTTCAGCTGCACTGCTACGGACGAACGAAGAGCGTGCCGGGGCCTGCTCCGAGCGACTCCGAGAGCCTAGCAATGGGGAGGTTGGCGAGACTGGCCCAGGACTGGAAGATCGAGATGAACTTGCTGCAGACGAAGGCGTTGGGATTGTATGGTAGGTCCTCACCGGAAGGCGCTCCACGACGGACTTTGGAGCCCGCCAACGCCTCCGTCGGATGCGAGATCGAATCAATAGCAGAGCATACACGACCGTCAAGGTGAGCAGAGGACTGACAACTAGAACAAGCAGGGTATCGAAGAAGGGGCTTGTAGACATGCTTGTAGGTGTCAATGTAACCCACAGGCCCTCATGTTCGGTGACCTTGGCATTTTGACCGGTATTCCCGCGCATCTTGCTGTCTGCTGGTTTATCCAACTTGGCACCTTCTGTGCTTCCAGACGCAAAGAAACGGTTGAAAAACCAACCATTGTCTGATGCAGGGCTCTCAGGAGGATTTACTGGGGAGCCATCACGCGATTGGGAATCTTTATTGTCGCTAGATTTATCGATGCTGCGATATTCACCGCTTCCTGGAGTGATGCTACCGCCCTTCGGTGAATTAGAAGTCTTCTTGAAGCTCTTCGCATTCTTGCCCGACTCAACCTTAGCCGAGCTTGCAATGCTACTCGGCGACGGAAGAGAGGTGCTTTTGGGAGCTACAAGATCTGGATCTCGCCAGTCCTGCACACCAATGATGAAGCCATCGCCGTCGGCTAGGCTCGACATGCTTTCAGACTTTTTGCGATGATCAGTAGCACTATCGTGTGCAACTTTATTCGATTGTTGCTTATCACCCAAGCGAACCCAGTCAATGTTCCCGCTGTTAGGTGGTCGTCGACTGTCTTCAGAGTTTTGCCAGGCACGTCCATTGTTGCTACTTCCCAAACCTAGCAGTGACAGGAGAGAGTGGAAAACTCCGGTTTTCGGTTTTGAGGCAGTTTGAAGTGGCTTGTCCACCATAGCCTGGGGCGTAGGCGTGGAAGACGGGGTGACTGATGTGGTTGTTGTTGAAGTCACACGCTGCTTGTCCGAACCGCTGGAGAGTACAGCGCGAGTAGATCCGGTTTTTTCGTCCAAATTGAGATCAGCTCCGGCCTGCGGAGGCATCAGAGATGATAGCAAGTGTGCAGTCGTGTAAGACGTGAATACGGAGGGTATAGTCACATTGGACGTGTCCCCTCGGGCATACATCGTTACGAGACTTCCCCCACGGGTATCATCACCAACAATCACGGCGATCGCTCCACGTCGTTGAGCCCATTTGACCTTTTCTAGAAAGCCACAGCCACCTCTGCTTAGCAACACAACTTTGCCATTTATCTCGGCGCTCTCCTGCAGGGATTGTATATCTGCATGAGCAGCTGGCTTATTTTGGCCTTCTCCAGGCTTTTCCGGCGCACCTGCGTCTACCACATCCGAATCAGGTAAAGGATGATGCAGATGGTCATCGGTGCCGTCATTCGTGGAGGGTGGAGGGGCTCCGCCAGCTGCAAGATGTTCTAATTCTGAATCTTGCTGGGAATCAGCCCGATGTTGACCTAAAGAAGCCGCAAGACCATCCTTGATACCAGATGAAGAGGTCTTGTCTGCAGCAACCGTTGACTTATCCGGACTGCGACGGCTGTCACCATCCCCCCATCCTGGGATATCCGAACAGCCTAACTCTCCTTCCGCGCCACCACTAGTTTTCTCACCAAAACCACTCCCCACCCAGAGTGCGCCACTCAGTCCCTTATCAGAAAGTAGAGGGCCAAATGCTGCAGGTCTGGCCAGGAAAAAAGTCGAGTTGTCATCGGTAAGGCTGATAATAGCGGATGGCGGGAAAAGCGAGGATGGTATATTGAAGGAAAAAAGAGCGTGAAATCCAGTCGTTTGACCAGCGAGCGAACTGGGATCAGCCACGCGAGGAGATGACGAAAGAGCCGAGAACAGGGTAAGGAAGATGGGGAAGAAGAGGATACAGAAGACTATAGATACTAGGCGTGGCGGTCGCATGGTTGATGATCTTGAGGACCAGAGATCCAGGTATGGTCCTGCCGGGGAGATTGAAATTAATCAAAAATCGTGATTCAGGTGCAGATGTCCTCTTGTAGGCCGCTGTTTTATGACCAATCACAAGGTCGATCAAGGGGGATCGAGCCGGAGTTCATTAGGACAATCAGGAAGCGGACGTAAGGGCAGGAAGTCGACGGAAACGCTATAGAGACAAGGAGAAATAGAAGAAGATAACTCAGAAAGACAGAACTTGATGAGAAAAGAGAAACGGCAGGATGGACTGGTGAAGAGAAGGAGAAGGAGGAGGAGGAGGAGGAGAGCAGGGTGGGTAGAAGCCACCACCACCACGATGGAGCGTCACTGCGTCAGAGAAACAACAGTGAAAACGTAGGCCTCAGGCAGCCACAGCACAGCCTCAGAGTCACGGGTTATGCGGGACTGAGGCGCCGATCCATCAGGCAACGAACATTCTGTTTCGACGGCGGTATCACTGTATTGTAACTCCGTACGTCTTGGCATTAGACGATTACTTTAGAGGTGATAGAAAGGATGAGTGTGCTACATATACAATCATCAAGATTAGTATCATCCTTTTTTCCTTCTGCTAGTGGTTCAAATTATCGGGATACTTCGTCCTTGTCTATTTTGTAATGCATTCACACGGTCCCCACAAATCATGCTCTTCCGCAGTCTGTAGAGTGTAGATACAACCCGCCCCACAGCTTCAGCAGCTCAGACTGCTCAGTACGTAGTACGTACCTAGCTTCTTAAATTAGGCTTCCTTGTTTCATAACTTCATTGCAATTTAAAGGCATGATCGACGGACTGAGCAACAAGTCACAGACTCGAAAGACTAAATAGGCTAAGAGTCGACTCAGTCAAGCCATATTTCTGATGTTTGTTCTGTTCCACTTGCCCCACCCTGCTTTAAATCCAATGGACCCAAAACCATGTCTTCTTAGGGGCTGTCAAGAAACTGTAAACACTCCCGCCAAAATATAACCATCATAGGTCATGATTCCAGTCACTCTGGCTTAGGCCAGTGAGGCTCACTGTTGTGTCATCACTACTGTCTACCACGCCTCTTCCTACAGCAGGTCTGGTTCAGATGACGCCAAATGACACAAGACTGATCCCACCACCTTTCGCTCGATTCCTAAGCGAAACGAGCCAAACAGCGCAGAGTATATATCGTCACGCTTGCTTGGTGGCGGGAGAATGTTTGGCTCCTTATATAGTGAGCCAGGCATCACTCGATTAGACGCCCAAGTGGCGGGAAATCATCAAATTGATTCAACTTTCAGTTGCAGAAAACTGTCAACATGTCCAACATCTTCCGCAGAGTCAAAGATGTCATGAGTGGGCGTTTCAATGATCCCAACGACACCGCTCAATACGATGACGGTGGTAAGTAGATGACTGATTGAACTTGTCTTGTGGCACCTGGTCTGACTTGTTTGTAGGCAAGCGTACTTACAATGATACCGCACCCGGTAACGATTTCGGGTCTGCTGTCCACGATACTCTTCCTGGTTCTGGCAAAAGTAGACCGAACCTTCCCGAGAACGACATAGACAGGAACGAACAGCCTCCTTCTTCTGCAGAGAGACATCGTGGTTCGCGAACCTATCATGGGGCAAATTCTAGCAACGAGAATTATTCAACTGCTACAAATGATTACAGAGGTCCCACCAGCTAAGGCTGTGAACCAAGGTCGATGATATTCTAGGCATGCCCTTGACTCGTCCCGTCAAACTAACGATACACATAGTCAATATGAGTCGAATCGTCTCTGTTCAGGACGTCCCTGGCGGTGCTACCATGCCTGAGAGCGACGAAATGTGAGTAAGGTGGAGGATGTCTGTGGTTTATTGAAATATTCGCATGAAATCAATTTTCCGATACCTATCAGATGAAAGTAAAGCTATGAGTATATGTACAAGTGTTCCTATATGTGATGTTTATGCCTCCTACTTTGTAGATCATACTCCTCCGCGTTTTCTTCGACAACAAACGCTGGTTGTCTTACGTTCTGCACCTCTCATCCTAAACAGAGCGGCATATAGGTAGAGAATAATTTCGATCTATATATGCTCGGTACGTAATATCTTCACTTGACCTGTTTTCGGTTACTGGAAGACTTATCCGGTCCCTGGGACTGCTCATGACAGCCTCAAGTTAACCCTGGTACCTCCCCCTGGAAAGACCAGGATAGAACAACCTGATTATCATTCAATCTGCTTTTCCCGACAACCTTAAGTCTGTGATATCGATGGGTTCTGATCAGATACCTTTCTGGCATTCTTCCTTATGGAGGCATCCGAAACTACTTCATAATCCTCCACATCTTCTAGCAGACATGGACGGGATTCAGTCCTCTGCATGTATAAAAAGTAGCACTTGATTGAATAAGTTGTGTTTAAAAGAGAGTACAGTTGCTGTGGATTTACTGAAATACTGGGCTGAGATGTCCCCAGTGCCATCGGTCGAGGCTCTGACAAGTCCTGGCTCACTGGTGAGAGCACTTTCTGCACTTTCTCCTCCAGGTGAACATATGACAACAAATAAAACAAACAGGAAACACATGGGTGATTCCTTCTGAAGTAAACCATCTCACTTTCCACTACAAACATCCCAATCTTTGCATTTTCTACCACGTCCATCACAGCATCGCAGCTGAGCGGGTCAACAAAGTGACTAGAGCTTCAAGCACAGCACGTTACGCCTTGTCTCGGCACCATCTGAGGCCCCAGTTCGAAGACCCCATGTTGAGACTTCTTGTATTTTGTCTCTTCTGCAGCAACACAAACTGTCTGCACCAGTCATCCAGTCTACATTTCTCAGTCCTCGCATCGAACCCTTCTCTTACACCGAAACACACCCATTCTACGCATATCATTCTTGATCTTCAAGCATTACGATTATTTGAATCTTGTTTGGGTCAGCCTCTCACTATTCTCATAGCTCTCCCCAAGGCACGAAGCATTGTCGAGCGCTGTCTCTATCATCCCAAGCCGAATACCAACATCCCTGCGACGTGTATCCCACAGCTTCTGGTCGGAAACTCTCACAGCAAGCCAACCATGATAAGTCAGATACTGTCTCGCACTCATCAGAGTAAGCCAGCCCTGGCCAGAGCTGCTAACGACCCAAACGTGGACATGCAACATGAGCTGCACAGTCTCGATGACATCGCTTCCTCTCGACCGGTTGCATTGAGCGAGCTCTGGAACAGAGCAAGCTTGCGTGGCAAGGTCACAAAGCCACTGAAGCCCCTGCAGATTACTGGTAGACAGATTCACGATGTCAAGGAGATTTCAACTGACACCGAATCCGTTGCTGTCGCACAATACAAGCCTCGTCCTCGCCTTGGCCCGATGCACCACTCTTATATCGAGGCGGGTCACCACGACAGTCAACAAGCTGAAATATTGCAACGCTCCCGTGTTCGTTCGGAAGCGTACTATCCGACACACACATATGAGGCGAAGGAACACCTCTGGTATGAAAAAACTGATGGTCATATCCAGCAGAACCCCCTGAGCTACTGCGACGGCTACGAGCCTTCCTATCTTCAGTGTCTCCGCCACGATTACCGCAGCGTATCAGATGGGCTTTTCTTCAAACATCAGAACTTCCTCCGATCTGACCATGCTAGCTGGCCTGCAGAACCGTGCGCGGCCCCCAACAATACTCGTGTTACCTCCTACGATCAATACCCCGTCGCCGATCACCAGTATATCCCGGAGTCGTACATCGAGCTCCCTCATGGCGGCGTTGACAATGGATATGATCAGTCAACCTATGGATCGCAGGAAGGTCAAGGCTACCATTATAGCCAGAGGGACGCTCAGAGAGCAGCTCTCCCAATTGAGCATGCGTATTCCGACCAAGTCCAGGTCAATTATACCAGTCATGACCCCATCCAAGCCGACGAAGAACTCTTAGAGGTCGTTCGTCAAAAGCTCTTGAGAAAGATCTCCAGTTCAGCTCGGGTACAGACTTCGGGCTCCGCAGAAGTTCGGGCTTCCGGCCCTATTCGGGTTTCCTTACCATCTCATGACAGGAAGCCAAGCTCTGCCGAGAGCGATTCGTCCAAAGCTAGCAGCAAAAGATCGATCAAAGAAGAGGCAACTGCTTTCCTTCAGAGTGTTGTAGAGAACTCTCACTTGGATGCCAAACCCACCAGGTCCCAGGATCTGGCGGCGCAGTCCGAGACTTCTGCTATTGTTCGGCTCCAAGAAGGAAGCCACGAAGGAGAACACGTGAAATCACAGTCTGTTGGCATGTGTGACCGTCATGCAAGCTTGGAGGAAAGACGCCCAGTCAGCGAACAGTTTAACCTCCCAGACAAAGGCAGCAATTCGCTTTCGAATGCGGGCGCTAATGAACATCTTCCTCACACAACGAATCATCCTTCTGTTAATGAAGGAGATATAGCAAAGGACAAGCGAGAGGACCCCTACGATAAGCCGCTGATAGCTAACAGCAAGGTTGTCCCACCTCCACCGGGGCTTCCCATGCGCTTGGAACAACAGAAGATTACTGATTTCTTGTTCTTCGATACCTTGGCACCAAAGAGAGCTAGGCTTGAGGAAGCAGATTCCTGGTTCCATACCGATAACAGGGGTGCGAGTGAGCTTCGACAGGTGGTCTCATCCATTGCTTATGATCACATCGAGAGAGAAGCATTGCTTCATGGTACTTCTCGCCCCACTTCAGAGACTACGACTGCATGGCCATCCACTCTACTTCTGGGAAATGTTATTGCCAATCTTCAATTGCATGCGTCCAGTGGTCCTACCCAGCAGGCCGACTACTTTGCAAATTACGGAGACGTCGACCCGGGCTGTTGTGAGCCCAGCCATGGAGGACGTCGCAGTTATTTCTTTCAGGACCCTGCAGTTACCCATTGGAAACTTCCAACCGGTCGAGCCACCCCTGACATGAGGAACGAGCTCGAAGACGAACCCGCTGGGCCTCAAGTCTACAGTCAACCTTCTGGTACTTGGTAGAATCCTTGAACAGTTTTGTGGTAACTCTTGCTTCAGCGGACTCTGTCGATTGGTAGATCACGCAAACAACCTCGAAAGCATGGATAGCATGATAGAGGATGGACGAGCAGTTGGAGGATGGGGATCTACATGTTGATGGGGAAGGAGAGAAAGATGATGGAGGTTTCTATGGGGCAATTCGATGGTTTGATGGATAGCTTTGGGGGTTTGCAGTGTAATTAGAAGATCTAGCTTACCTTGCGAATTTTCATAGCTCTACACAACCTGGGAACCCCAGCTTTGCTTCTACTGATTTGGTACTTGGTGTTGGTCGTTGTAGGAGCCTAGGGTCGAGTTTCTATGGAAACACATTCAAATAACCTTGATCAACGCATTGATCCTTATGAAGTCGTGTTCAGTATTTGTTTCTCTGCGTGTACCTCCCAAGGTCGCAAGATGTACCGTTCGAGCGGCCTACTCCGTTCAGTTGATAATCGGTTCGTATCTTCAGTTCCCTCGCCTTTCTCCTCTATTCCATCCATCCTCTGAGCGGGAAACTCTTTCCCTCCGCTACTGCTATTCAGGAGAACGTCTATCTCTTAGTCTTCGACTTTCTTTGGAAAACCAGAAATTATCTTTGTGTTCTCAATCAAATACCCGGCTAAGTATCATGCGTTTTGCAGCTCCCTCGTCATACTTATCTGCTTTTGCTGAAACTGTGTCTAACCTTTGTTCCTTGATTAGTAGATTTGCCCTGTTTTCTATCCAAATCTGGCGACCTACGGCGCTGAGAGGACACGCTCGACCGGTTTTTGACGTGGCACCGATGGTAACAAGATGGATATGCCTATGGTCTGTGGAGAGACCATAATATTCTTGGAGGACCTTCAGAACATGCCATCGCTTGTAGATCTACTACATTCCCGACGTGCTGGAGACGCTGTCAGTCTGGTAGTAACATCACTTGGACACATTGTCCTGCAGACCTATCTGCAGCTGTGCAGTCAATTTTCGCGGAGATTTGTGCAGTGTTTTCATGTAATGCTTTGTACAGCTCCTGTCTCCACGCTCTATCAATGTCAGCTTGGCAACATTGGTTCGAGAAAGTGCATTGGCAGTTCGAGATACTATATCGAGCATATTATAGGGTGTCTTCAGTTGCACAGCCGGTAAATCCGGGCAGACTCGAGATTCGCTGACGGCATGGATGCAAGCGTTCCTAATTTATAATTCAATCAATCTCTAATGCTAAGAGGCTTGAAGAACGTTCAATATCTTTCCGCCTCAATCCGAGATAGAACTGTAGATTCAGTCTGCCGTACATAGAAGGCACATACTGTCATCTACGCAGTCTTTAGATCAAGAGAGTATTAAGAAAAGCGCAGTTTCATTGTTGAATCAACAATCTACTACTCAAATCACTGAAACAACACACATTCATCGTCTGGGTCTGTCTCTTTCGAGGGCCCGTAGTCTCTGCTCAAGAAGTAGTGCTTCCATGGTCTGGCGCTCCTCCTGAACACGTAAACGCGCCTCCTTCGCACGGAAACGCTCTTCCTGAGCAAGGAAACGCTCCTCCTGGGCACGTAACTGCTCTTCGCGTGTACTCAACATCCGTAGGCGCGCCTCGTCGTATTGATGTCTGAGGGCTTGCGCTTCGTCCCCCTCATCGTACGACGCTGCTCTTGTTGCAACATCGCGCTGAGGGCTAATGCGATCCCTGTAGCCACGTTCAATAGACGAATTTTGGTGCACCGGGGACGGCGGGGAGTGCGATCGTTCCCGTTGACGAGACAGTTGGAGGACGGACTGGGCAGATTCGCGAGGCTCCGATCCGTGGTTTGAGGTTCCTTGCTCCGTGAAGTCCTCCATGTCCTCCATGTCTTCGGCGGCCTCTCCCTCATCTTGCCGCGGCGCGGCGGACAACCTAGGTAGTGACGATGGTGGCGGCAGTGGCTGAAGCGGTTGTCTGTACGCATCGCACTGGGGTAACGAGACCCGCGGTCTGGGGATCGAAGGGGTGGCCATCTGCGGTTGTGATCCCGCCGTGGCTGCAACAGCTGGTCCCGCTACTCTCGTGGGCGGACGCGGGATGTCTCGATCGTGCGCCTCATAGATCTTCTCAGTGTGTGGGTTGGGATCCAGTTCTTCCACAGTTTTTGCACCGTCCCAAGTCAGAGTATGTCTCTTCTGAGTGACGTCCCAGAGCAGATCCAAGAGGAACCTGTTCCGGTTCCCGGTGGTATTCTGAATTTGCTTGGTCGCTTCGGAATTCCAGACCAGCAAGTTTCCAATGACGATCAGAACTTTTTGGGCGCGGCTGAGAGCGACATTCAGTCGGTTTCTGTCACCGACAAAGCCAACGCTTGTGGCATCCCTGGATGGTTTCGTCATCAGAAAGACCACAACAGGAGACTCGGATCCTTGGGCCGCATCGACAGTCAAATTCTCATTGAAGCCGATGTTGTGCTGTCCGAGGACTTCGTCCACCAGCGCCCTCTGGTCCCTGTATGGACTGATGATCATGACGTCCTTGGGCTTGATTCTTTCTCCTTCAGCCGTCTGGAATTGGTACAGCTGAGACAACAGGTTGCGGAGAGCGTGCACCTGTGCCGCATTGTATGAGGACAGGCTGTTCTCGTGGCGATCAGCGTACCCGAGGGTGCTTATAAAGAGACGGCGAACCCCTGCAACGCCGAATCCCCGAAAGTAATGCCGAGACCTTGTGAATGCATCCCACGCGTTGCCCACACGCTCCGGAGCGTCATTGGAGGGTCCAACCTTCAACTTGCCACCATACACTTTCCTGTTGAACAAATCGAGAATTGCGCTGTGATTCCGATAGTTTGTGGTCAACATCGTGCATGGGTAACCCGCTTTCTGAAGCCGAGTCATGAGGGACCGTTTGAGATATTTTAGCCCCCTCATTGCAGTCATTCTCCGAAATGACTGTTGGCGGCAGCTGATCGGGATCTCCGATGAGAACCACTCCTTTAACCGACGGCATCGTCAAGGCGATGCAGTGGTCACCCTCGAGGCACTGCCCAGCCTCGTCGCTAATCACGAAATCGGGTTCGAAGCCCGAGTGGCGAAGCAGTTCCTGTGAAGCGTTGCTCAAAGTAGTAGCGACGACTTTGGAACGCTGGAGGACGGACATGACGCATTTCTCATAGGCATTGCGCAGCTCCTTCGACGAGTTCTTGCCCAGGTGAGACACTTTATCCATGCTGACCATATCAAGGAACTTCCGACAGTCACGGTCCGACTCTGCGTTCTCCTCGGCGTAACGCTGAACAACATTGTGCATCTGCACTGGCTCTAGGATCCGGTTTGCCGAGCCCTCTTTCCCTAACGCTCCCAGCCTGACCCGATTCGAGTTCACACTGTCGATTCTGACTTGTGCAAGCTGGTAGGTTGGGGTTCTGAAGCGAATAAATTGGCCACACCATTGCCGAAGTCGTGGGTGTTCGTTCAGAGCTGCGACAACAGACTCCGCGAGATTATCAACGCCCTTGTTTGAGCCAGCAACAAGGAGGACCTTCAGATTCAGTGCCATAAGCATGAGGATAATTACCATGGCCGTTCTCGTTTTTCCTGTTCCGGGTGGCCCCTGGATGAGATTGACGCCGCAGGTGATCTCGAAGGTTGACTCTGAGAATGCTCGCTGCTGAGCCTCATCCAGCGGAAAGATTTCCTCGATATACGCAATTCTCTCGTCTTGCAGCTGTGAAGAAAGCTTTGACATTTTTCGGGCGTCAAGGACGAAATAGAATTCGCTGGCAGGGTCCAATTCAACACCGTGGGCGAGTACTGTCCTTTTCAGCGAGTATCCTTTCTTTTCTTTGCCCTCCAGCTCTCCCTACGAACGAAAGCGGCTCACTTCCCCAAGCGCGTCGATCTGCTCATCAATTGGCATAGTGTTTGGCTTGACGAATGTCACGATCTCAACTTCGCCACGATGCTGGGGAATGTGGCCCTTCACGAGAAGAACAAGATCACCAGAGCTGTGTGTCTCAACAACAACCCCTTTCTGGTTGAGATCAGTTTTGAGGTATGTCCGGCCCTCCACAGCTACCTCGAATTTAACCTCAGTCATCTCAGCCAGCTGAGGCACGTTCACCTCCGTTTCACCATCCTCTGCTTGGAGCTTGATATGGACAAAGAAACTGTGTTGCAATGTCTTCGTTTGCGCCGGAGTGTACCATGCTCGGTGACGGCGAGACGGATCAAAGACGTGGGCGACCAACCGATACTGCGTATCTTTCTCGATCCTGGACGCCTCGACCAACCTGTACCGTCGGTCGTCGTCATCGATGAAGTAGGCATCATGAGGATCTAGCTGAGTATATTGCCTGTTTGATGGGTCCTCGTCTTTTTTGAAGAGCCATGGCATTGGTGGACTGCGGCCCTCTCCGTCCTTAGGGGCATTCCGTCGATACCACCAGAATGCTTTTCCAGGTGCATCCCCACAATCTTTTACACAGAGGTCACCCAGTACTGTCAGCCATTGAATCGTGTCTGGCACAGTTTTGAAGTTCGTGTCGAATTTCTGGAGAATGAAGATGCCTTCTGCTCCTGCTATCCAGGGGAAGCTCTCGAGTCTGTCCCAATCAGGGTCGTTGCGAAACCCTGATACCGCTGTTCTCACGATTACGGGATTGGTATGGCACCAGATACTGAAGTAATACACCTGAGGCCAATTTTCGAAGCATTTGGGGAATTGCTGCCTTAATTGTCGGATCTCTTCCATGCTTCTGTCATCGCCTGTGACACCCTCAATTCCGGGATCCAGATAGCAGTTTTGAAGCGGGACAACTAAATACCATCCTTGTTCTTGTGTTGTCGTGCGGAGGACAAGTCAGGGTTGCTAGGAGTCAAGTATGACTTGAACTTTTACTTCCATCCAACCCGCAGTGCAAGCAATGCGGCAATGGCGGAATTTTGAACAGTCCTTATGAAGCGTAGGGGGATAGTCTCTCCCTTGAGGGTTTTTGAACCACTCTTCGTTGTAAATCGATTTGTTTGCCATTGTTGCAGCTTGATGAAAATCTACTGGTGGTATTCAAAGTTAGAACACCGGTCATTGAATGATGAGATTGAGATTAAAGCTTACCGAGGAGTATATGGTTAAAGTTGGAATGTTGATCGATTCGAGACTTTTGAGTATTGACGGCTCACTAATCGAAGTGAGCTACACGCTCTACAGGACACGCCCAAATAGCTACTTACGGTTGAGTCCAGTAGGACCCCGTAAGTCTCGATCGGATTACCGAAGGGAAAGTTCTGAGAAAGCTGGAGCTAAAGGTATGTCAGTCAGGACCTCATAATTGCTCATTGAGTTAACGTACCAAAGTTGGAGAAAATCTGGCCACTCTAAGAGAGCCAGCTGTAAACGTTCGTCAGTCAGGACCTTCAAAGCTTTGATCGGTTGGACACATCGAGGTGAGAACCCCGGAAAACTGAACAATGCTCTGAGTGTTGTACACGAGAAAGTCAGGATACTTACGAGCAAAAACAACACAGGATAGCATTCGAACCGCAACTCGGGAGCAGAGAAAGGGCAGGACTAGGAGCATGAACGTCACGAAGAGGAGAGGAGGAGAACACAAGCAGGAAGTAGAGTGGAAGATTTTATTGTGCGTGTGCTGGGGTCGCCTTTGTTGCTGCCCTCCCACCTGATGCAATCATTTAGGGCTTAGGTCAAAACGCATTCTACATAGCAGCAAACACGCTCAAAAAGCCAGGTCCATTTGTTTGGTTTACCAGAAATTCTACAAAGGAGCAATCAAATTGTAGCAGACCGACGAAGGCCTCTACGAATAAAATTACTTTCAAAGTCTAGTACTATGAATAGTTTCAATAACGCTTGTAATCAGGACTTGAACCGTACCCGAGACGATTCTAGCATGCAAGGTACAAACTCAATATGAATTCAAGGTAGATCCCATAATTTCAGAATTTCGCACAAGAGGCCGAAATCGAATCTGAATCAAGGTAAGGCCCAAGGGCTTTCCCAGGATGACTCTATACCACTGCGCAGAATAGTGCAAAAATAAGCCTGCTAGAAAAGGTACTACCTGAGATGTTGGATCGATGATGGAGTATGTGGTACTTCCGTACCCTTAGTCTGGACTCTGGACTGTCGGGCCAACTAAAGGTGGTTCCTTGGCAGCGGCGTCAGGGACAGTTTTATCCTTGACTTTGATTGGCTCAGCAAAGAAACAAGAAAAATGTCGGTCATTGCCTCCCGGAACCGGGCGGCCCACATCTCCCCGGGCTAAACCTTATGATTACGACAATCGATTTCCCTGTGGTACTACTCGCATAAAATGACGCCAGATTGCTTCTACCTCCGCGTGGAAATTTTTCTGAAAATGTCAAGATTGTGTGAGACCCGTGCTCCATCCTACGGATTCGGCCCAGTATCTTCCCATCTGCTTGATTTGAATCTTGAAAGAATCTATACAGAAAACGAACCACGAGGCAGGCTGGGAGTCCCATTTAGCGACATCATATGACTTGTGCTTTCGACACCCGTAAAACTGGCGTTGACAGCAGAATTGAGCCAGTATCATCAACATCAACCCTGGCGCATCTTGAATTATATTCCCTTCGCAGAATCTTTATGCTTTGGAACTCTATGTGACTTAAACAAAATGTCAAAGAATCCTCAGCAACGGATATAAATTTGTCAGGAGCCCGACCCACTGGCGGTACAACAACTTCGAAGGATGACTTCCATCAAGTAGTCCTCGCATAAACGTGGACCAAACAGTATATCAGACCCCATTTTCAGCAGTCGCAGTGATAATAATCATCCATTCTCTTAGATCGTCGTTGTAGAAGACCATTCAAGAAGCAGTGTTTTTATGACCTGCTGCTGGCAATGCCATCTTCTTGTGTCGCCGCTCCCACACACATGTCAATGTGGACAAACCGTCAGTGTACAAGAACCGATGTCTCAAGACTCACAGAAATATTGATACTTGCTCAGGCCATCTCGCAGAGAATCATTCCAAGGAGGGGTGCTTGTATGACTCGCTGATCGCAATGCTTCACCACCGACAAGCTTTGTAACTGTAAATTGGATCAACTGAGCTGAACTTATCCCGGCAGTCATTCATATACCAACTAACTCAGAATATTTGATTCATCTGGACAGGTCCCTACGTAGTATCCGTCCGCCAGTTATCAAAACGCTGCAATATCAGAACTACCGCCACTGTGTACTCTTCAAGGAGCCTCGTCATTATCAATTAAGGTGCGGGAGGTTAGGGTCTACTACCAAGGTGCAGGACCGACTACGGTGAGAAATGATACGAAGCATCCCCATGCTCTCTACAATATAAAGATCTGTCTATTGATGAGGAGTCATATCCATTCAATATCTGCCGTCTCTCATACTTTGTTACTGCAATCTTCTCTCCGCATCTTAATCAGCTGCTTGTATACCAGGCCTTGACACAGGTCCTGTTTTCAGGCGGATGAACGAAGATTCTCCCAGCATCTTAATCAGATGCTTGTATACCAGGCCTTGACACAGGTCCTTTTTTCAGGCGGATGAACGAAGATTCTCCCCATCTCATGTTGGCATCTGTGCGCATCTCATGTTGGCATCTATGGTAAGGCGGAGTACCACGAGTCCAAGTATTTGGATGTGCCTCGCATCGAAGATGTCGAAGGGACCAAAGCAATGCAATTCTAGAAAGCCACTCTTCTCGGGAGTCATTGACAAGGGACCATGCTTATCCAGATATGTCTTATAACCATCGCCGGGTTTTGCGAAGGTAAGGAAGACCTCATGTCGATGCTGGCTTATCAGGATGTACCTAACCTCATATTAGCAACGGAGAGTTCTGATCTCACCACCCTCTTGCGCCAGCACTTACTGAGGGACTTCTGTATCCTGATCGATGGATTGGCCGATCCATGCTACCATCTCGACTCCCATTTGCATGAGGGTTTTCTCGAGGTTCTCCCGTAAGATGAACGGTTTTACTTCCACAATGGCGAAGTTCTGATTGTCCCTTGGTGCTTGTCGTTTGGACAAGCGGCCATCTGACTTTGCTACGATCGTAGCCTTTCCCAGCTGGAAGGTCAAATTTTGTCTATCCGGATCCCATCGCACCTTCCTGGCTTCCTTGCAATAATAGCTCAACACGTCGAGGAAATTCACCAGAGCCATGTTCACGGTTTCTTCGTCCTTTGTTCGGGCGAACACGAGTTTCGCTGACTCGGGATGCGCCGCAGAGAAGACGGATAGTGCGCCAGCCGTGGATATTGCGCCAGCCGTGGATAGTACCCCAGCCGTTACATTAGATGCGCTCCGCGCCTGACGCGCAGAATCAGCATCATTGCCAGGGTCGTTGCTCTGCGTCTCAGCGTTGGGCATAGTTTCCGCCGCTGACGAGTTTCCTGCCGTTGCCGTTTGAGGTGGGACTTTCTTTGTCTTTGATCTTGTTCTTGTAAATATAGCACCTGACGAGTTTCCTGCCGTTGCCGTTTGAGGTGGGACTTTCTTTGTCTTTGATCTTGTTCTTGTAAATATAGCACCCTCAGCCGATTTAGGAGGCTCAGATGATGTAGCACCCTCAGCCGATTTAGGAGGCTCAGATGATGTAGCACCCTCAGCCAATTTAGGAGGCTCAGATAATATAGCACCCTCAGCCGATTTAGAAGGCTCAGATGATGTAGCACCCTTAGCCAATTTAGGAGGCTCAGACGATGTAGCACCCTCAGCTGATTTAGGAGGCTCAGACAATGTAGCACCCTCAGCTGATTTAGAAGGCTCAGATAATGTAGCACCCTTAGCTGATTTAGGAGGCTCAGAGCCTCAGACAATGTAGCACCCTTAGCTGATTTAGGAGGCTCAGACAATGTAGCACCCTCAGCTGATTTAGGAGGCTCAGATAATGTAGCACCCTCAGCTGATTTAGGAGGCTCAGACGATGTAGCACCCTCAGCTGATTTAGGAGGCTCAGACGATGTAGCACCCTCAGCCGATTTAGGAGGCTACATCGTGCTCAGACGATGCAGCACCCTCAGCCGATTTAGGAGGCTCAGACGATGTAGGACGCTCAGGAGATTGATTAACCTCAGGCGATTTAGGACGCTCAGGAGATTGATTAACCTCATGCGGGTCCGTGGGTATTTCGTTGCTGACGCGGAGCTGGAACGATCGAGTTGATGTAAACTTGCCGACGTCTATCTTGTCGTCGTTATCCCTGCCCGCGTTCTCTCCAATATCGCGTTTATATTCCTCCCATTGCTTGTCGTGCTCCAAAGCTTCCATTGCATACTTCTTGGATTCCTTAGAGTAGTAACCCAGTTTCGACGAGAGGTCTTTGGCATGGTGGAATTTCCACAGTGCTCTTGTAAGAAGGTAATGCCCTCGTGTCATCTGCGACGCTGACGGCCAACCATCCACTTGACGAAGGCTAAGCTCCGAGACCTTCTCTCCCACGTGGTACTCTGGTGGATGATTGAAAGTTGGACTAGGACCTGGGAGGTTTTGATCGTCCTGGTTTTGCGGTTGCGCCCCAGTTGATGGTATTTTCGTCTCTTCTGCCATCTTTTTCCAATCAGCCGAATTCTGTGGCAGGGTCACGGCCTCCGACAAAGAGTTACTCGACATCTTGTTGAGTTATGGCGAGTTACAAGCGAGTAGTGTTTTCGAATGTATAGAATCGGGATTTGAGACGAAATCGAAGTGTACTGATGATCTATGCCACCGGTAAGCTGTCTGTATGAGGAGTACCAGACTGCGGTCAAAGTTTGCGTCCGATGGGTTCAAGGGAACTTAGCTTTTGAGTATATCAGGGAAACCGAACAAGCTCAATAGTCGACACGAGATGCAGGTGCTGTGAAGGGAAACTAGACACTCTAAGGAGCGCTGGCGCGAGATGCAGGTGCTATAAGGGAAAACCGGCCACTCTGAGAGTGCTGGCGCGGATGGAGGTGCTACTGGGGAAATCGAATACTCTAAGAGTGCTTGACTGTGTGGTCAAGAGGTAAGGTATGAGCTCGAACGAAGCCGGCAGAAAGAACACAGACGGAGACCAGTGATGAGGTGCTGAGAGAAAAAGAAACGAAGAGACTCGAAGTACGAAAGAGAATAGAGGAGGTTCTGCAATTCATTTGGGAGAAATTCTCGAAACTGTATTCACAAAAAGGTAACCAAGAGCACCTTCTATTTTTGGAAAAGTACTACAGAGCCCTATTCTGGGTAGGAGCAGGACCATCATAGGTTTTACAACGGAAAGAGCAGGGCGCGAGCATTTCAATATAGTAATTAAACAACACCAGTTCTTATAGAGTAAGTCATTGTACATCTTACACGTCACTAAGGATCAGATGAGTTCATTACTGCTCCAAAATGTAATGGTCATTTCAGAGATAGCACACATATATAAAGCAATGTGTTATTCTTCACTCCTTTAATAGAGGCCAAGTTCCACATTGTCACCCAGCGCAAGGGTTCCGCCAAGTACCGTCAGCTCTAGTGCCAGTTGTCGAATCCTGCACAAGTGCTACCAGAATTGACTGTTCCTTCATGGACATTTAATGCGATGCAGCTTGCGGACTGTTTTCGCCCAGGTCTGTGGACGATGAGCTTTATATTGGAGCAAAGCCTGCTGATCAGACTCAGTCATAGGGATAAATTTGTAAGAATCTCGGCTATCTTGGTATCGACATTTCTCTACCTGCAGCCTGCGAAGGGCGGAAAACTGCTGAAGTAGATTGAAAACTTCAGCCCAAGAGCGACTGCTAAGTCGCACATCGTCGAGGCTGAGGTCTCTCAATGTGCTTTGAAAGTGGCGGAGTTCTAGGAGGCACTCGCCCGGGAGAAATGTAAACGCAAGTCGCAAGAAGCGTAGGGGAGCCGATGGGTGTAGAAATCTTGATGAGCTTCGTGGGAATTTACGGATTCCAATGGCATCAACATATTCCAGGCTCTCGCCATGTTCAAGGATTTGACTTATACTGGAGCCTTGCCTGCGGGACACCCGGCTGCACCCAAGGTCAAGGGTCACGCTTTGGAGACTTTTTATACCCCTCGAGATAGGGGGATGGCTGGACGGTGGGCTTTCAAGTAAATTATCCTCAGCCGTAAACTCGGACATTGCATCATAGAAAATCCTCAATCTCTCTAACTTGGGTAGCTGCGCGAGTCGAAGAGCATCGATTATCTGCTCGATTTGGCCACCCGCCTGCATGCCATTTCTCCCATAAGGATATCTGAAGAAAAGCAGTACAACGGAGCGTAAAGATGGGAATTTCTCGAGACGAAGCGCGAACCTTTTGCAAGAGCCAGCAAAGTCTTCAGGATTGTATCCAACTGGACCTCCCGTTCTTTCACTGCATATGATAACCAATCTTTCAACGTAGCGAGCGTTGGCATTTCGGCAGAGCTCTTCAAATTTAAGGAAGGGAAAGTGACCCCCCTGAACTTCACGGTCCAGCCGGACCACAAAGGTTTGGAACATCAAATGTGTGGCGATGTAACAGAATGCCTTATTCACTTGACGAAGTTTACCGCATTTCTTCACATGATGATTGTAAATATCTGAAAGACGAGCGACGTTCCAATCTCTGAGCTGACAACATCTTTTCAAAATCTATTATTACCAAATCAGTTCTTCTCCATAGAAATCATAACCCCTGATCTAACAAACAGACCTTATCATAGATCTCCATCGGCAGGGATGCTATCCCAGGCATTTTCTGTTCTGCAGCTATGCCTTGCTTGAGTGAGGTGCATTGAGTGTAGTTGTATGAGAGAGGAGGAGGTCCTAGCTCCTAGGTAGAACGTAGTATGGTTCTTACTTAGTCATCAATCATCATCATGTCAGAATCTTAGATTAAGTTTCCATGGCCCAGCGAGGTGTTCTAGAACCCGAGAATAATTGTGGTATTACCAGGTTTGGACGATTTAAGAAGCCCTAAAGGCTAAAGCTTGGTTGGTTATCGGCGGTTAGTTGGACAAATCACCCAAGGTTGAACTTTGCCTGATGGCTTGCCATTCTCTCTAGTTCAAACTCAGATGACACCCACTGTAGCGAATAGGTAGTGCTACAATCTAAAGAGCACTTGGTTTATCCTGTCTTGCATAGTGCAGTTGAATAGTCTATATGTGTTGTGATTGCAGTACTCGTCATCCTTTCCCCCTCAATTTTCATATTCTTGATGTGATCCACGCAGCCCAAGCGCAAACCGCTATAGTATTTGGAATGCACTTGTAGATTAAATATTTCACATACAAACCCTTCTGCATATTGTGATACCAGTACTCCATAGTCATTCATCTTTAGCTGGTATCGATACTACGCAGGTTCTTCCCTGTCTGGTCGGATATGTTAGAATATGATACCGTTATGACTATGGATATGAAACCTGTAGAATACATGGTCCGGAGTCCGGACACCTTTAGCCTAGTTGTATTATATTGCGATAGAATATAGCCTGCTGCCTAAGCCACATGGTCCCTGTACATAGCTTCTCCGTCTCCTTTTCCTCTCCTCCATAGCAGCTTGTCTAGATAGCAATACATGATTCCAATCTCGCTCGTTTCACCGCACAAATAGTGCGGTCGATACCCCCTTCGACCCTGAGATCCCTGGTACCATCCATGCAGTCCAGGCAAAGACCTTGAAATATTCGCTAACCCGCCCAGAGGTTTGGTTGAACGGAACCTTCAAAGTGTTGTGATACCAGTAGTCGTCGCCTGTGTCTCCTCGTATCTGATATTCTTGAACCGATCCATGCGGTCCAGTCATGGAACAGCGGAATCAGAGTGCATGCTCCAGCAAGGTCATCTCAGTGCCATTCTGCAGCAAGATTTCAACAATTTTGTTATTAGCCTGTTCTCTGCAGTGCAGGCCAAAGGGGTTCAGTGAGCATGCTGGACATGATTGAGTTCAGCAGATCTTGCCGGAAGACTTTGAACTGTTCGGTGGCGCCCATCCTCAGAGACCTGCTCGATCGTATATCGAACGAATGGCTATCAGCCACAAGCACCATTCCATCAGACCTTCGTGTCTTGTCTTTGGAGCTGAGCTCCTCATCAAAGAAGCGAGAAGCAAGGACCAAGTGTCTCGATGAGACGCGTATTTCAATGCCCCCTTGTCCATTGCCGCTAGATATACAATCAACGGTATCTTTCCACTCACAACATGACGTTTGCTGTACAATTCTAAGCACGTAGTCTCCCCGTGTAGCATTAGCCCTCTCTTGGATAACATTGGCCTTCTCCAAGAAGTCCCTATGAATCTTCTCCATCATTGAAAACTCCTTGCTGACGGCGAAGCCCTCTGGCGTGATGATGCCTCTGGTGAAAAAAGTTTTCCTGTCCACTCTTTGCTGAGAGTCCAATGATCTTCGCCTCAGGCAAACGATGTCGGTGCAGCATAGTATTTCTCTACTTGAAGTTTCGTTCTTGAGAGAGTATTGGCGAGAGACTCCCTTATTTTTGTCTTTTTTTTTTTCTTTTTCTTTCTTTTCATCCGATCGGTCAAGTGTCTCAGCAACACTTGCTTTGGCATCGCCGTGACGCACTGACGCACTGCAGCTGTTGAAGTAATTAATCGTTTTTTTTTCAATCGGTCAAGCATCTCAGCAACACTTGCTTTGGTCGCCGTGATGCGTGCAGGCATAGACCATCAAAATATCCCGAAACCCGCCCGATCGCCTTTTGAACGATGTACTCCCCTCCCCGTCAAGCCTGCACTCAAGACACCGACTTTGACGTGGTTGATGAACTGAAGTATCATTTGAAGAAACAGGATGAGGGCCAGTGTTTGCCCTGTCATATTGCGTCGCAATTGGTCAAGCATCTTAGCAATACTTGCTTTGGTGCTGCTCAAGTCCAGCGGCGAGACCTTAATGCGTCCAAGTTCCTTGAGAAAACCAAAGACGGTCTTCTCTTTGCAGGCGCATGTTGCGCCATTTCATTGACATGGCTGAACAATGCTTGGTGTAGAACAGTGCGAAGACGCCCTTTCGCTGCATTCAGCTGTTCTGCGGGGATACTTTCATCAGCAAGGACGACTTCAAGCTTAATCCAACACGGTTGCGCCGGACAAACACTAGAGACTTACGGATAATGAGAGGGCGCAGGTGCATTTGCGGTGATGAGTTGGCATATCTTCCATGATATGCCGACACTCATTGTAAGTCATGAGTCCAGTCACATTGCATTGCAACTCTAAAGTAAATTAAGGACGGTTCGTCCCTTGTAAGCGCATGTTTCGCCGCCTGCTTCGCTGACCATAAGTTATAACGTCCCTCAATCATGGCTTTGAAATACTGACTGCTGCTGTGCCAGATTTCATCAGCTGATATGGAAATTTTCCATATAAATATTGTTGCACAGCGCAACATCTGGAGCCAGGGCTCCATACTCCTGGTTATTTCAGGTTTCCTGAGCAGCGTGGTCTTAACTCAAGATTCTGTACATGGCGCCTGTAAATCACGGCGGCATCGCGTCAGGACGCCGTCTCAAGGGCGCAGTTCTTACGAGGCTTTCAGGCTTTGTCCTGACCTGTTGCATCGCAACTTGTCGACCTCGAAAATCTCAAATTCCCCTTGTGGCACTTGTGCACTGGTGGAAGGGACAGCCATAGGTCTGTGAGTATAAGCAGTAGCAGAAGTCTTTTGACTGTTCCTTCATGAGGTTTCCGATGCTCGAAATGAAATGCGACTATTTGCTTGATCTTACCTAAAAGGGATATTAGATCAAATACGCCAATCAGGTCTAACAGGCCATGGATACCCGACTTAGAAGTGATGTCAGATTTGCCGGATTCGGGTGTCGTTGGTTGCTCATGCTCGATCGCTTCCCGGTTCCAACTTGTGCATCTGGTGTAGCCCGTTTGCGACGGTGTGCCGTTCTTGACCGTGAGGAAATTGGTAAGCCGGTCGTTTTCCAGGGTCCAAATCGATGATTAGAAGGCGGACACCTCGAAGCTCATGGCCTCGGCGAAGCCTGCGTTCAAGTCTCCAACGAAACCATCAGTATACATGCCATTCAACGCCCGAGCCAGGATTCACTCACATTTGCTGCTGATGCCGAGCAGGTAAGCTTTGAGTTCTGCTCCTGAATAGTTGCCCATGAGGGTTCAGGTTTCCTCAGCTTGGCTTTGTTTTCGGAGATCCGTTTTGCGACATCCCGGACCACGTCTGGGATATGCTCCTTCATACGGTCAAAGATTGCCCGATTCGGAGGAATCCAGAGAGCACTGAGCCCGACACAGGTATGGGCAGTGCAGCCCACGAACTAATTCAGAAGAACAAGTAGTCTGAACCATTGAACGGGATTCTAGGTGGAGAGCTTCGGCGTTCATAGATGGAACGAAGGTTGTCCCTCTGAAATAGAGTGGTCACATCCAGTTAAGAATCTGATATCTGGTGAGTTTTCAAGATCAAACATCCAGAGAGAAGGCTGTTGGCAGAAAGTTGTCTTACTTGGAGAGGGGTGAGGTGGGCTTAAGTAGACGCCATAGCTGATGCTATGGAGGAAGACTGTGAATGAGAACAGGCCATAACATAGATGACCAAGTGAATATAGCATCAGGGCATATAAAGCGAAGTATAAGAGACTGAAAGAAAAGATCATTCACTGGCTTATTGCTTTGAGCATTCACTATGAAAATAGAAAATGGCAAGCAGTGAAGGCATGAGATGAGTTAATAATCAAGACAGAGAGGTGTAGGCAATAGAAGCCATTATAAATAAGCTACGTGTGTAGATAGGGAGAAGTACGCAAAATAGAAGGATGGAAAATATACACGTATATAGGTATAGCGCAAGAGAAAGGGACGAGAATACTGAAATATGAATCGAATAAAGTAAGAAGAGTATATACAAGAAAGAATGAATGATTAGATGCTTAGAGATGGGCGAGAACGGCATATTTATGCTCCTTAAGCCAGCTCTCCAGATAGATAGATGAGGCTCAAGAGTTATGAAGACCTCCCCTGTACAAACAAATTATCTGCAATATTAACCAGGGTATATTTTACCCAATTCAGCAGTAGATAGAGCTTTCAGCAGCTGCATATGCAGGTTTCGGGAGGCTACTGGTGACAAGAGATAAGAGTACATAGGTGCAAGTTGCGGTGTAAGATATCAGGTCTTTGACAGCTCAGGGAGTGGTTTGCCATTCTCCTCAGTATGATAATGGATTATTCCTTGATACTGTTACAATTACAAAGACAATATTGTGCCCATATCTGCCAACACCTAAACTCTTTGCCACGGAGAGATAAAAGAAAAAGAGTGATGTATTCAAACAGACCATCTGCAACAGCAACCGGCCCTAGGGTCCCAGCTCCTTTCCATTACCTAAATAACAAGGTGTAAAACTATCAAAGATGAAATACAAAAGATATGAGCCTGCAGGTATCTGCAGTGTGTCGATCAACCAAGGTTGGAGTATTATGCGGCTATGCCTCCTCAGCTTTGTCTACAACTGCAACTAAGCCCTCACAAATGGTAAAGCTGGACACTTCTGCGGACCCCTATGATAAGCACTGGATTTTCTACTTGGGCGAGACTTGCTGGTAAGAAGTCTTTGAGATATAACATGATCTATCTACAGTCCGGCATTCCAGAATACATGGTGCAGTAGGCGAGCCTCCAGGGTCGCTGCAGTCGCGGCTTGCGAAGTTGACGTAGACGCGTGTGCAAGGGCCTGCTGTTTGATCTATTAGACCAATAGCTCTTCCCAATGCCGCTGGGGCCAATTTAATGGAAGTTTACTGCAATAGATAGTTCTCCCTGCCGTACAATTGGTAGACTAGATAGTACCTGAGTCCTGAGGATATTTCGATAGAGGGCTTGTGCAACCCTATGGTAGCCCCGTTCGTTAGTCCAAAATGTGACAGTTGTAATCTCAACCTCCTCATTAATTACCTGTAGAGCACGCTTTCCAATGAGGCGGTACATCTGCTTCAGAACATTCTGATGTAAGCTATTCGAAGCAGGCTGCAGTGATTCGGCCCAAGAGTCGGAAAATGGACTCAGTCCGCAGCCAGCTCGGAAAACCAAGGGCAGATCCCGTCCTAAACTTGAAGTATTATTGCAAGCTGTAATGCTTCCCCAAAACTCCTATTCTCTCTAGTATCTCCAGTGTGACGCTTAAATAGGAATAACCTACCATTCTGTGGCAAGCCCTTCATCTTAGGCTCTTGCTTAGGAAAGACCCAGAGAAAGGGATAGAGGAAATGTATAAGACAAAGATGAGCCAGTCTTCCTAACCTCACAACCTGCAGCAGAGCTAAGAAGCTTAGATAAAGCTGAGTCACCTGGGTTCCGTCGGTCTGAACTCTGAACATTCCACCCGAAGGCAGAGTCAACTGTAAGGAATAGGTACTTTTGCAAGAATGGTGAAGAGCTGGTCAACATGGGCTTATGGTACCCTGCTCCGCGACTCACCGCGTAAGTAAGGCTGCAAAGAAGTGGAATGGATTTATTAAGCCTTGGCAGAGGATACTGGAATCCCAATGCGACAACCCCCGGTGAACTGGTTTGAAGAGAATTGACATCCGCTGCGATCTAATGTCGGCCTACTGTGTATACACAATGCTTGCCTATAGGGGCTGAAAGCGGAATAGCATAGTAGATATGAAGAGAAAATAAAGAAGTTCATGAGTTAGAGGCTTATGTTACATGGACACTATATGGTCGATGAGGAAAGATTGTGTTTCCATCATTTTGAACTCAGGATCCTTTTCCCATCTCTCACATGCCAGCCGCATAGTATAGCTATGCATATCCTCCTTGGCAGAGAAGCCTTCATAGGAGAACTCCGATAGAAGCGCAACTTCCTCCTTATACCCCCTCTTCATGGCCAGGCGGAGATCGTGCTGCTCTCGGTGGACATCCTTTGCAAGCAGGAGCTTCAAAATATCCAGGTGCCCGCAGTATATAGCCAACCCTGTTGAGCTATAACGATCAAACTTCTCCATCCCCTGTAATTAACTGGCATGTTAGGTGTGGATTTGCACATTTTTCAATCAGAAATTCGACCATTTTGTATTGGCCGCGCATGATTGCGGTGAATAATGCTGCATGGCCCCATATTTCTATCTCCAATCCATGATCAATAAGAAGTTGGAGTACAAGTTCGTTATTTTGGTCTGCTATGTGGCACAAACCCTCGTCATCTTTGAGTCGGATGCCGTTCTCAAGGAAGAGTTCAACGACTTGTCGCTGATCGGTGCGTATGGCCTTTTCAAGGGGACATGGGGATTCTTTAGGACCTGACTGCGCCCCTGCCTCAAGAAGGCGAGGAATAATGGAGTCGTAGTGCGAGGCAACAGCAACACCCAAGGCAGAGAGCGCTCCCCAGTCATCTCCTGCGGGGTCTAAGGGGGCCTTATTCTCGATCATTAGCTCCGTAAGGTCACTGTCGCGAGAGCGGACGGCCCAGTGGAGGACAGTGCGCAGCTGAGCTGGTGAACATGCTCGACCCCGCCGTGTTTCAGAAAGCATAGATTTCAGTGTTGCAATATGCCCCTCCTGGGCGGCAAGCAAGAGCGGGTTCTCAAGTACTTTTATCGTGTTTTGTTTCTGCTGGGCTCTCAAACGATGCAATGTTCGCGCCTGCATCGAGCAGTTTTGTTACCAAACGAGCATGTCCGTTCCTCGCGGCCCATAGCAGAGCTGAGCTCTGATGATGCTGGACATTATATCGGCATAGGTGGAAATGCAAAAGATGGTAGAGATTGCGGTTGGTCTGCACAAGAGCGTTGATGTCTCTTTGGTTGAACAAGTATTCGGTGATAGGAAGAAGTAATTCGATCGGCAAGTTGTCTAACCGAGTCATCGTACTGAGTATGTAGAACTTATTCTGAAAACGAAGATGGTGCTGGACTGCGGAGGTGGACACGGACGATATGAGCGAGATATCAGTCCATAGAGGTGAGGAATTCAAAACATTCGCGGTCTTTAGTAGTGGTACTGCCTCAACATCCGCTGTCCAGTGACACAAGAAGAAGCCTAATATCCCCAACAATATATGCCGAACCGCTTCTTCGAATGCAAGAGTAGCCTGGTCATCAGAAGGAGATGCGTCAGCTTTCATTACTGAAACCTGGTTGCGAGAATAGGATTTACCTGTCTTATTGCTGCCACGAATGTGCTCGCAGTGGGTCAATTCATGAAGAGTTGTACTAGCAGCAGTCGAATTTCAGTACGTGTCTGGGGAGGAACAAAGCGATGGGAGGATCAGATAGAGGAAATTGAAAGGACGAAATGGATCGATGAACCAAAAGCCATGAGCGTGTTACTCGATAAGCGACGGCAGGCTCCAGGAGAACAAAGGAAGCTTGGATGAAAGTCGAGTCAGGTGAGTTGTGTTGACTTTATACCTGGACGCAGAGTCAACGCTAAAGAATACCTTTGCAAGAACAGTGAAGACCTGGTCAACAAGGTGCGAGCATCCTGCCCCGCGACTCTTTGCGTAACTAAGGCTGCAAGACGTGAATTATACAGGATCTTGATACAGTAAATCAGAACAGGCGATGATTGATCAGGGGTCTAAGAAGTGCCTTTCAGTCATGGATGTTCTCCACGAAAGCCTGCAGAACTAATCATACAGACAGCCTCTTGGCTCAAAAGCAATCAAAGGCAAGATGGCGAATATACGCCAGCATATGTACAGCACACATGATACAGTCTATCGACAATCGCTTAGAATCATAAAATGCACATTCCCACGCGAACCTCCAAAATGATCCTATCAGCCTTGTTGCTGACCAGTTTGAGCTTGGAGCATTGCCTCTTCAGCTTCAGGACCGCATGCCCAACTGCAACCATATCTTCGAAACGGCAAGGGACGTAATTGCTCCCCAGGACACCGAGGTCTCTTGAGCCCGTTCTCGTAGGTACTGCAGTCCCACCATTCAATCCATTCGGTGCGAGGGATTACGAAGCTACGGTGACATATCGAGCAGCTTCTACCGCCAGCATTTCTGACACCCTTAGCCTGTCGGAGGAGGCGAACCATTAGTTCCGGATAGCCGATCATTTCGGACTCGGATATCTGGTCGCAATAGGCCGACTGGCTGAAAGCCAGGAGAGAAACCTCACGCAGCGAAGGCACATGAGACGGTGCATCATCCGATGATCTCAACGGCAAGTTGCTGCTTTGGCCATCCGCTATGGGAATACCTTCCATGTTGAACCGACGGACGGAGCTGACCGCAACTTGAATTGGGGCCCATGCTTCCTCGGGTGCAGGGCCTTCGTAATGGCACGACTTCAACGCTTCCTCCGGTGACGCGGCATCGCTACCATCGGGGGAGTGCCACCTTGTAACTTCGACTTCATTAATCTGAAGAAGAGGGTTGGGTCGGACCATCAGATGTCTCAGGTCACCCTTCTTGATCAACCATAGTAATTCCCAAGGAAGACATCGCAGGCGATTGACCGCAAGGTTGACCTCCTGCAGCATTGTCAGCTTTCTTATAGCAGTAGGTATCTCTGTCAGCTTGTTATTGCGCAAGCTAAGAACTCTGAGTGAGCCGAGTTCGAATATTTCCCCCGAAACTGCAGTAAGCGCATTGCCAGCCAGGAATAAACGAAGAAACGGTCGTAAGGAGCTGTAGCCCTCTTCTGAAATTGGAGGCTCTCTGACTGAGGGCAACTTGGTGAGATATTGGAGAGGAAGCAGCAAGCCCGACGGAAGCACTCTCAAATTGCCATTGCTGCAAGAGTTAGCTCAACATCACACAACCCAAACAGGGATGATCAATCTCACCTCAAGTCGATGCTGTCCTGCCCTTTTTCGAGACAGTCATTGACAATCGTCCTGGCAAGCTGATGTTCCCTCGGCTCCTCCGCCTTCCTGAAACTCCCCAGCTGGGGCACCGTCTGACCCTCATTTCCCACCCCAACCGACGTAGAACTCTTCATATTCCTCATCAAGTCCTCCCCCCAGGTCAACGCATCCTCAGACGGCAAAAGCGACTCCGCCGTCGACTCATCACTCCCCATCCAGACACCACTATCCACAAGCCGCTTGTCCTTAAAATCTGCCCTCTTCCGCTTCGGATCGACCACCGTCTCTCCCCACCAGGTCCCGCGGTAGCGTCGTTTCCTGCCCGCTCCGACTCCAGAGGGTACCGGGCCGTTGTAGTTTTCAAGACCAGACGCAGGGATATCATCGCTGGAGAAGAGCGCGGGATCACTGGATAACTGGCTGGAGCGGTCATCAAAGCGCGAGAGACGGTATGTCTTTTTGAATGAGGAGCCTGTTGTCGCGGTTGGAAGACTGGCATTGGCGGGGGAGCGATGCCGGATTCGTCGCGGCGGGGGAAGAGGGATTTCGCTGTCCATGCCGGGCGCGACTTTATTTTTCTGTGTATTTTCAATTCAAAATTGGTGATTAGTGAGAAGCAATGAGATGGAGTTTTCGTCCTCTGCGACCACGCCGCTTGTTGTTGGAGTGTGGCGCGTCACCTCCGCAGGTGGGGAAGCGAAATGCGACGGACGTCAACGAATCAACGGATCTTGGGGAGCAGGCGCAATCGAGACCACATGGGAGAATTTCAAGTCAGGCATGCCGGAGCCATGACGTCTGAAAGAATGTGGAATCAACAAATACAATCTGGCCGAGAGGTGATGGTCAACCGGTGGTCAGTCGACTGTTTACCCGAAACGGCGCGCGTCGGCTTCCATCTCCACGCGCTCTGCCAATGGGGCCGTTCATCATTGAAGAACTCCACTTGGTGATCACTGATCAGAGCATTAAGCATTAGCATTGAGCATGTCCAATTTGATCGGCAGACTGTATCTAACGCTCATCTTGGGGAATTGATCTTATCGATCTGATGCACTGGTGATTTATACGCGGTGCACCACGGCTGTAGTGGTGTAACATGAGACAGCAGAAACGCATTCAGATGAAACCATGCTGAGGGATTATCTATTCAAGAAAAAATGCATCTTGACCAGCAGCTTGAAATTGCTATTGAGTTGGCCTATGTACTACGCTATATGCAACATAAAGGTATCCTCCAAGCCCAACAAACCACCTCGCAGGTCGAATGAAACCGAAACTCCGTGATCATAACCGGATGACCGGTAGACATCATGGAGGTAAAAGGGGAATAATCACCGTCAACTCGTGAAGAAGAAGTCGTAAAAGGGGGTATATGAATCCAAAGCGCCTCGACTACCAGCCTCATTCTTCAAATCGTAAAATCTCAAGCGAGGGGAAGAAGAAGTTGTAAGAAGAAAAGAAGAATCAAAGGTATAATATATCCGAAGAGCGCAGTCGAAGGTAACAAGGTGACACACGATGAGGCATCACCTGCACTTCACTTGCGCGCAGAAGAGAACCCGATGATCTCGTGCGGAAGCTGTCTGGGTGCGACGAGCGCAATGTTGGTTAAGTCCAGCTCTTGCATTGTTCTTGTCTGTAACACAAACGAAGTCGGATGGCTGTACATTTAATTACAGCGCAGCACCCAGAAGGAGGGCAACGGATCCGGCAACAAGCGCGACAGGCATACTGACATCGGCAACACTTCCCGCTCCGGAATGCTGCGCGACGGCAGATGCGGATGGGGTGCTGGCCGCAGGAGTCGAAGTGGCAGCAGCGCTGCTGCTGACCATAAAGGTGCTAGAAGGAGTAGCAGAGCTCGAGGGAATGACATAGGAGCTGACGCTTGCGGAGGCTCCTGGAGTTTCCGTACTGACGCGAACCAGCGTCTTGGTGACGGTGTGGGTAAAGGTCGAAGTGACGGTGTTGTCTGCGGCGACAAGCTGGGTCGCTGCCAGGCAGAGCACGGAGGAGACAATGGCGTTGATCTTCATGTTGATGGTATGATTGCCGGGTATATAGACACTTAGGAGACTGACGTTGAGCACGCGACAGCGCTATATTCGTATGAATCGATCGAGGTATCCTTATCCGATGTCAAGGATGGAGAAAGCAATGCGCAAGAGAGCAAGGTGTGCAACCGTGAGATTGGAACCGGCACGGTAAAATGCGATAGTTGCGCAAGGTTGACCAAGGCTGAATGACTGGGATGAAGGAGCGACTGAGAATTCAAGACTCGGTACGCGAACGAGTGAGCGCCGGAGTCGAGAAGCAAAGGAGGTTATTGTAAGGAACGTGGGGAGCACTGCTCGAGGGCCAAGAAGGAGTGAGTGAAACGTGAGTGGAATAATATTCCCCAGACAACGAACGTGTGAAGGAGGTTTTATGAAGGAGAAATTCCAAACCAGACAGGGGCGGCGCTTTGTTATTTAATAACATGAGTGTGTTGTGCAGACTTGGCCTGGGGGGGGGAATGCTTAGCCAATCGCAAGGGGTCCATCCAGCAATTTGCACTACGTACCACAAGATTTTTATTGTGTTTGTTTTCTATTGGACTAACTTGGACTGACTTGTCATAACTCCTACCTAGGTATGGTATGCTAGCTCAGTTGAGAACTTGGTTCGCCATCACTGTAGTACTTGTACGTGGTTCATGGACACTTGGATAGCTGCTCTTTGAGGGTCCAGACTCCAGACTTACGATGAAAACCTTTTCTCTAGGCTTGTGGATCGAATCATGGCGATCAAGTTGTAGCCGCCCTGACTAGTTCGCCCTCCGTGGAGGGAACTGAAAATGGAAGAACACAGCGTCACAGCCAGACCTCGTCACCAAAGCGGATCATTCTGTGACGACTGTGTGGCCGACGATGGATGGCCGGAAGCAGTTCGACCAACTTCGACTGTGTATTGTATGCAACTCCAACCGAATAAACCTAAACTCGCACCAGGAACATGATGCGATGATTCGCTGTTGGCGCCTTAGTGCCTTTCTAGTGCCTTACCGGAAATTGGTGCATGATTGCATCGTCAGGTACAATCGAAGCTACTGGACCATTATTTAATTAAATGGGCCCTCACCAGAGTCTAGTGCTAGACTGCCAGCGCTTCGCCGCTTGCTCTTTTGCCTTCTTGGGCTGCAGTTCTGGCCGGGGAAGAGACGCGAAATTATCACGAGAAGAAGAGACAAAGAAGTTTGATTACTTGAGCATCACTTCTAAGGAACCTTTTCTTTGTCCTTCATTCAACTCCTGCCGAATGGTGGTCCTGAATTCTTTACCTTCATTCTGGCGCCTGCGCTCACCTTTATTGTCTCTGGGCTGTTTCACGCAGGTCTGAGAAAGGCATGTCGATTGTCGCACCTTTGAAGTTCGAACCCTCAGGTACCTGGCTCGCCCCTTGGCGCCGTAATCATCGTCTGAATTGGTTGATGAATCGAGGGATTTGGCGCAGAAAGCTTCTCGTAATAATAATGAGTCTCTCGACTCTCGCCCCTGGGGCGAATCGCGCCGGCGAATAGCGCAAATTACATGCGCTGGCTAAACTCCAATAGTTCCCTGATGGCAAATTGCAAAGTAAAAATTCTCGACTAGTCACTCCGTTTACGAGAGACTAGCCAACTCAGTGGATATAAGCGAATTGACCAAGTCCAACTGTCTCCGTCTTAGTTCACCCACCTGTTCGGCTGTTCCTGAAAATCCAGTAAAGACCCACGGAACTGTGGCCCCAGGCTCCTAATTGTGCCTAAGGCTGAATTGGTTTCCACTGGAGGTCACGAGGATTGTCCACAAAATACTCCGTAGCAGGATCATCATTGAGACAACAGCAGGCGCAACAATAATACATTCATGGTCAAGATTCGGTTGAGTGTACGCGACTCCTTCAAACAGTACCTGAAAGCAAATCTTCCTCATTGCCATGGCTCCACTGGTTTCTGTCGCTCTTATGAAAATGGCCCCATGATTCATTCTGCCCTACTACAGTCTAGGCGTTAAGATCAACATGATCGTCAAAGTTCATCTAGCAACAGCTCGAACTTCTCTTCCCGTTCTAGTGTTGATTACCGAAGTGTGATCATCTTTTATCGAAGCAAGGGCTCGATGATCGGTATTCCACGGAGTAAAAGGGTGACCCGCATACATCTCTGCATTATCACTTTGTATTATTCTATTACCTGTCCAAACTCGGTGTCACCGCCAGCTTGTCATCGTCAGGCAGAATTGTGATTAAGTCAAAGCGCGTTATTCAATCGCTCACTCATCTCTTTTCCTGGACAAGGCAGTGCCTCTGTTTGATCGGCCTATGACCGCCTGGTGGGAATAGAGTATTGACAATGGCACACTGATTGATGATCACGCATCTCCTCAGAGACTGGTGGATCCTTTCGAGCTCAAAGGACGCCAGGTTGTCTGATTATCGGCGTCGTCCTCTTTCTGGAACCTCGGAGATGTGCAAGCTTCGACTTGCGCGCATTCGTTACCGGCCAGTTGTTCAAGCAGCTGCTGAGTGACTTTTCGGTTTTCTCATTGTTCAAGGATAGTCGTAACATCACCAGCGTAAGAGATTTGTCGTCACGTCTTGGACTTGATGACTACCTGTATACCAGAGTTCGATCCATACTAACCATGAGTACTTTGCTTCATGTTCGTTATTATGTGGCCGATTGATTTGACATCTCATCAATCTCTCGTTAAATGATATCCCTTGGTTCAACGCCAGAAAAAAGTGCATCGCTGGAGGCACCTTCAATCCGACCCAATGTCCGATGCCTCCATGTTATGTACATGATGTAGGAAGAGTCCCTCCGCTGCGCTGACATTTTGCAACCATCCTGCAGCAAATTGTCCTACCGCGTGTCTTGCTCCCTGCGGTACAAAGTTCCCATCCCGGTAGATATTATGATACAAGTTGTCCCCACGGGTCGTGACATATCCCTCAACAGTTCCTGCGGCTGAAGCAGTATTGTTCACCTACTGACGCATGGAGCGTAGAGGGGACTGACGAGGAAGCATCATGGGGGGTCCTCGGGCGCGCAGCCAAGCGTCGTTGTGAGGTCCTTCGGTACGGATAACGCTACCGATCGACATGAAAAGACTGTTGGGAAGGAAGTATCACATTAGCACGAGATACTTCGGCCGGAACAAGTTTAAACTCCTCCGTCCACAAACAGAAAGCAAATCCAAATGTTTCATGTTGGCTAGAAAGAAAGCTTACCCGAAAGTTGCACCCGAACCAAGCATGTATTTTCCCAGAGTGCGCATCACGCCGTTAGGCCCAGCGCCATACTGGAAGATTGTGACGGTTCCTTAGATCGTGTAAGCGATATATTCGCGTAAATCAGTACTTCAATGGCACGAACCAATGATAAATCCCATGATACCGCCAACGGCTAGAAAAGAAGCTTTATTAGCGACGCTTCCATGCGAAAGGACGTTACGTTTCCGCAGACTTACTTGATCCCATCAGAGCACCCATCTTCACTATCACAGAGTTAGCTCACCATCAACAGATGTATGCGGACATCGTCGAATGTCCAGCGGTCTCCAAACTCACTCTTGTCAAAGGTAGAGGGGCCGTGGCCTTGAGGCGGAGCTGCAACGACAGGCATTTTCGAAAAACAAGGAGGTAGATGTATAGTATTCTGAATGCACCAAATGCTTGAAGCAAATGTCGAACGTGAGATGCCGAAGTCAATGCTATTTGTGCAGGTCTTTGATGCTAAGCTTGTTCTTGAGCAGCCAAAGCTCCGAAAGGTCACTCCACCAACAAGCCGCGGGCCTATTCCGTCAGATGCACGTGACCAGGAAGAACGTCCAATGCACTTTGAGGCGGCTTCTAGTTCCACGATGGCACGTGCAGAGTCACGTGAATGAAGGCCTCAGGCGTCCAGACGCCTAAACTGACCTCCTCTCCCGCTGTGGTGTGTGTGCATCCCATGAGAATTTGTCCTGGAACTTTCAGCCTTTGTGCGTCAAGATTTTGCTGTTTTGACGGTCTAGAAGCCTGTATAACGTGGCAGTCCCGTCTCGTGCCTGCTCCTTCCTCTTGGACGGCGTTCTTTCATCAACCGGTCGCTTCTCCGGCTCGGACCAAGAATCACACGGCTCCCTTGACTTGACGCACTCAGTGTCTCATTTCCATACTTTATCTCAACTTTGCTCTCCAGACCTCGGTCTCAGAGGTAGGTTTGACATTTCCTCTCTTGAACACGCGTCGCACCGACTGTATATTTGCTTCCTTCTTCGATGGAAATGGCAGCAGTTCGGTTATGTTGGCACCGAAACATGCTAACGTGACCTTAAGAGTTGGTAGGGATCAAAGCCCGAGCATCGCAATACTTCAGCATCAATTAATCTTCATCATCAACATTCGCAAACGAGCTTCGTATTGGATAAATCATTGATACTCCGACCATTTATCGGTTCGCTCCTCGACTGCGCACCCATGCGATAGGCGGCGTTGGCACATTGAGTTTCTGATATTGTCTATCGCGCCAGACCCTTTCTCCATGACTGCTGTTGCATCGCCGCCTAGTGTGCAAGAGGGTCCTCGCTTGGGATGGTACGACTCTGGTAAAGGAGGACAAGGAGCTCTGAATTCAATGAACGACGAAGTTTCACGGATGTTCATGCCACGGAAGACGATTCAGAGATCCAATTCTTCGTCGTCTTTAGGATCAAACTCCTCCACCTCCACCGTAGTCGCCGGTTCCCAAAACGCTCATGCAGTACAAAGCAACAACGCTGAATCTAGTACCTGGTCTTCGAAGAAAAAGTCGTCCAGGAGCATTTGGCCAAGTACCAAGTCTGAACCGGCAACTGGAGTGAGTACCACACGTACGCAGGTGATGCCTGCATTCTCCTCTGGGCCCGGTGCTGCTTCGGCCATGTCCGCTCTCCATCAGCCTTCCTCGATTGTTCCTTCGCAGCACATGCTCCAGTCTTCTCAGCAGAATGGCGTCCGCGCTGGCAGCGCGCCATCGGGGGAGCCGCCGGCCATATTGACGCTTCTGCCAATCAACGGCACCTTTGAGAAGAAGCAGATTACTGTTCCTTTTTACCCAGAAGTTTTGCGAATTGGACGACAGACAAATGCGAAAACTGTTCCTACTCCTGTGAACGGGTTTTTCGATTCCAAGGTGCTTTCTCGACAACACGCGGAGATATGGGCGGACAAGACTGGCAAAATCTGGATTCGAGATGTCAAATCGTCGAACGGGACCTTTGTTAATGGCCAGCGCCTGTCTCCGGAGAACCGCGAGTCGGAACCACACGAACTTCGGGAAAACGACACCCTGGAGCTGGGGATTGACATCGTCAGTGAGGATCAAAAGACCATCGTTCATCACAAGGTCTCCGCTAAAGTTGAGCACGCTGGGATCTATGGGAGTATGCCAAACATCTTCGACCTCACTCTAGGAGATTTGGATCCCGCTTCTGGTAACGGTCTTCTCCCTTCCCCGCTCAGTCAGCCCCTGTCGCATCTCCGAGGACGCTCCGGGAGCACGATGAGCAGCAGAAGCTCGCAAAGCGCTGCGAGCAGTCAACTCAATGCGTTGCAGCAGCAACGTCAGATGAACTACTGGAATTCTCCGATCTCCATCGAACAAATTGTCAAGCGGCTTACAGTATGTTTTTGCTCGCTTTTCCTCCGAACGTGGCATCCCACTAATTCTTTTGCGTCTAGAGCGAAATGAAACAAGCAAAGCAGCAAGCACAAGATCTCCGGCAAACGGACGAATTTCTAACTTCTTTGATGAAACCGGGTCAACAAGAAAAAGAGAAAGCAAAACACTCGCCACCAGACAGCGGTGTCTCGCGTCAAGTCAACGGCAGACCTAAGATGCCGCGCGTCGATTCGTTCTCAAGATTCTCAGACCCTCCTGCACCACCACCGCAGCAACCACTTCCTGAAAAGCCTGATGCGCCACCGCGCACAGGTGCCGATGCATTTTCTCCTCTTAAACGGTCGGACACGGAGAAGCCGAAATTAGCTTCAAACAACTCTCCTGTTTCGCGTGAGTCCAGTCAGATTCTGTCTTTGATCGAGGCATTGTCGTCCGCCAAGCGGGAGCTGGATAGTCAGGGTGCCCGTGTAAAGGAACTGGAGACTCTATTGCTGCAAGAACGTAACGCGCGGGAGTCTGCGGAGGAGAAGGCCAGGACTCTGGAGTTGCAGGCAAAGGGCATCGACGGAAAATCGCTCGAACGGGGTATGGGTGCTCTGTCCGATGATGTGGCGATCAGCGAGAAGCACGTGCATGAGCAGCCTGCCAATGCCGAAATGCCTCCTAGCTCGGACTCGGACAAATCTTCCACCTCAGAAACGCTAGCAGACTCTCAAGCTTATCATTTACAACTTCGCCTTGAGATGATGATGGAGGAAATGGAGGAGATGAAAAAGCAAGTCGCAATGTTTAGAAATAGGGCAGAAAGAGCGGAGAGTGAGACGGTGGAAGCACGCAAGACACTGGCGGAGATGATCGAGACTCTGCGATGTGAGCGTGCGGAGAAGCGCGAGATAGGCAACGAATCTGCAGCGCAGGAGATTGCTATTACTCGCGAGAATTCGGCGACTGACGACGCCACCCCTGTTGCAGGCGGAGAAGTCGAGAATCAAGCACATTCAATCGCTGCATCGTCATCGTCATATACCAACGTTACTGGCCCTGGCACAGCGTTCGCGAAACAACCCTTGAAACACGATGTTCTGGAACAGACCAGCCCGTATGCGTCGATGCTTGGAGTGGTCCTTCTAGGGGTAGGCCTTATGGCATACCTAAACGGATGGCAGAAGATGGACAAGTAATTGTCTTCTTTATTGTCTTCCTCATCTTTCGGAACGTCGTATTGAATCATGCTGTTGAGCGCATAATGAGCAGCGTCATCATCTCATTTGGCCCTCGGGCCTTTTCCCTCCCTTTTTTAACCTTTCCTATCTATTGTCTTGTCTTGAGTACTTAGCTTCCCACGGGTTGGTTCTCTCCTTTCCTTCGTGTACACTGGTCACGGGCCCTTGATTCATTTCTCACCACCGGTTGCTGGGGTATTTGGTGTTTGTTACTCTCTTTTGACCTGCAGTTATGACATTGCATAACCTGCATCACCGGACCTTTCCATATTTCCTCCTGTTCTAGCGCCCTGTTGACCCAGTTACGACTTTCTGGCAGCAGTTGGTTTTCTCATCATCTCATGTTAATTAATGTCTCTTTCTTTTCTGGGCAGCAGCAAGTCGTTAGGGCTCACCCTCTGTGTATTAGTTCTATCATAGCAGCATCACTTCCTTTGAGAGATTACGCGAAGCGATGAATGACCGAGTTTCCTTTATGAATGCATTATCATACATTGCCCATCCTTCTGATTGCACTTCTGCGGGTTAACCAGTATCTCAATTCTCGAGGTTATGATTAAACTTTACGGCGAACCTACGCATTCCTTTGTCTGCATTATCATTGCGAGCTGAATAGTCTAGAAAAGTCTCTGCTGCGCATGGATAGCTCTAAGTATTAAATCAAGCATTTTCACCTATTTCCCACTACAGGCTGGTTGCTTATCTGCAGATTTAATCCAAGATCTCCTCCATGGTAGACCACGGGCTATGCACGATCATACCTCACTGATGAGATAGTCCACCACATTGATGTAGCAGACGCTTTAAGCTGCTATATCAAGAGGGAGTGCCCATATCGCAGGATATGACATATTCTTTCGATTTGAAGCACCATCACCCGTCGCGACCATGTAGATATCGTCCGGGCTGCGCCTGAATCAGCTACTGTCAGGCCTGCTAGCGGAGGCGACGACGTTGTGGGCATGGGTGCTAGAGTGTTGATTAGATTGGTGGGCTTCTCTGCAAACATGGCCCATCACACGCGTCAGCTAGCGCTGAGGTGGAGTGCAGAACGGTAGATAGTTCTCCTCGGTCTGTCGCAGGAGACACGCTCTGCGGAGGAGATGAGGAGGACATAATTTATAGCCGCTACGAGGCTGAGCCGCAGTCCGCAATCTGAGAAGGGGGCTTTCCAGCGCCATTTCCTGGCGGTGTTCACTTGAGCGTCACGGCGATTTCGACCATGTTGACCCATCGCGTTCGTGTCTCCGGCAGCTCCTCACCGGAGGCTGAGGCTAGAGCATTCGCAGCTCGTTTCCTCTTCTTCGTTTCAGATTTCGATAAAGGCTGCGTGGGAGCGTCGACAGACTGATCCGGAGCGGTTTGACCATCATCTTTGTCCTCGTCCTTCTTCTCCTGGGCTTGCTCCTGCTGCAGAACCCTTTCCGCCTCGTCAATCGCCTTCCGCTTCGCCTCCTCGTCTTCCTCGATGTCGTCCACAACAAGCACATTCCCCGTCTTCACCCGCACCGCATACTCATTCCCCCGCTCCTCGAACCACCGCCCAACACTCAGCGCCTTCTCGATCGCCCGCCCCGTAGCCTTGACAAACACCTCCTCCTTGCTCAACTGCTCCTGTCCGCGCGCCACCTGAGCCAGCTTCTGCCTATCTGTCCGCTTGCTACTTGACAGATCGACCGCCGCCGTCGCGCGTTTTTCGGCCTGTCGGAGAAGCTTCTGCACGCGTTTGACGGCGCTCATGAAGGGGGACTTGGTGGAGACGTAGACGATTTTCGGGACCTGGGCGCCTGCGTAGGGGGATGCGATGGGGGCGTGTGGGATAGGGCGTTTTTGGACGCGAGCGTCTGTGTTGGTCTTGTTAGTGGGTTTGGTTCGTTTGGGGAGCAGGTGTTGGGCTGGTTTGGACGAAACGTACATTTTGGGAGCTTGAGCATGTCTTTGTTCTTTTTCTCGAACTGGAGGGTTTTGGCGAGGGGTTGTTTGGCCATGTTGATAGATGAAGAACAGTCTTTGGTTATTGGCGACTGTTTGTGTTATTATCTCCTGTTGTGTCTAATGGGTTGATGCTACGAATGATGCTATCATCAAAAGTTCATATCGCTGGTCTTGGCACTTCAACGGTGTTTGGAGCCTTGGTGCCTGGTGCCTTGGTGGAGGCGCCGACCAATCAGGGATTTGCTCTTCTACAGAAGTGCTCTTTTGGTATCGAGTATCGACGAGCTGTTGGAGTCTTGAAATATCATTTAAATCATTTGCAGCAATTTGGTAAGCTCATTCTAAAGAAGCTTCTTGAGCTATTACGGAACTACAGGGTTGCAGGCTTGCAGCACACAGATACCCAAAACATCAGCCCCAGTGGTGCCAATTGCCCTAAATATATCTCACCACCGGCAAATGCACATGCGATTCTCTGATAAGGGTCAACCATATCCCCTATCGGCGCGTCACATCATGCTGCTATTATTTCTTATAAAGGAGATTTCCTCGCTGTGGTTGATCAAAACCCAGGATTCCAGCAGCATTCCTGGCTGTACTGTTGCCCTCAGAAGGTACGGAAAGACCCAAGGTTGCATCCGCAATCATCGTATCAGCGTCTAGAATATTGCCTACGGAATTAAGGTGTCTAAAATAATTCGATTAGATAGATTAAGCTATAGGTACCTATCGCTCGAAATAATGCCAGGTCTGATTGGGAGAATCAATAGAATGGGAGAGCTGCTGATGGCTGATGTCCCTAATCACTCGCCGAGTCGTCGGGCCCATGTCTCCCTGCCATTTGTATCAAGAAAAGCTACGAGCGCGCTGAACTTTACACAAAAGAATCAAGTAAGGTGAATTGATGCAACAGGTACCGTACCTGCGCTACGAGGACACGGTAAACGCAACACTCTCCAAATCCGGCGGTCCTTCATCCGCCAGCCCAGACCGTCTCGGATCCAACCTCCACGGATCCACCAAACTCAGGTTTGCAGAGCCGGCCATTCCGACCACAACAGTTGAGAGATCGGCCAATGAGACAAATAGTGCAGCTGGATTGCGGGGACAAACCGCACTGCTGAAGCCTGAATGCTGATATCGATATTGTGGAGAATAGACGCGGCGGATCCAATGGTTCACAAATGCAAATCAGCAAACTTTAAGGTTCTATGATCATGACATTCTGACACAACCGGATTGATGGGTGAGAGCGAGTCATGAGCGTCTTTCTTGCTTGCTTGCTTGGTCTAGGGAGTGTTGAACAAGGTTTTATCTTTATCTTATGTCGGACCTAACTTGTACTGAGCCTTGAGTGTATTGGCATTCCTCTTGTGTTGATGATGAATTGCTAAGGAATGAATGAGGTCGTTAATATCTAACAGTACTTGCTCGCTAGTCGCCTCCTCATTGTACATACTATTCGTAAATTCGTAAGATCCGCAATAATCCGCTTCAAGAAGACGTTGGAATGGGTCAAAAGACGGCATTCGCATGCAACATGGGAGGTGGATGTGTGAACATCCTTCGCCCAGGCACAAGCCTGGATGCATATTTCCGACTCTTGGCAGCAAATTTGTTCTTCTTCTCCGTTGCCTGTTGGAGGGTATCGTTCTCATGAGACGCGCGTGCCGATACACGCACCAAAGCATTGGACTTTTCTGATTGACCGTCTTGTGTGCTCGAGATGAAGCGACGGCGAATCATCGCCTTGACTGACTTGGCGACTTGTTCCCGGAAGGCAGAAATATCAATCTCGGTCCTATCGTTGGCTCCGTAGTCAGGTCCATCGTCCTCGTAGTAACTCAGATGGTGCATCTGGCGTCTGCGTTCTGCTTGGGCCGCTTCCATCGATTGGCGAAAGACAGCGTTGTGGCCGACGCAACGACGCAGATCGGGCGACGGAGACGCAGCTTCTTGTTGCAATTTGCTATGGGACACATTTGCTACCTTGCAAGGAACGGCAGCTTTCCTGGCGATGGGAGGTATACGGGTGTTGACGCGAGAAACCCGGCGGAAAAAAGTTGCAGTAGTGGGGAGTACTTCCATTTCCTCAGACAGGATATCGAGGCGATGTGACCCAGACATCGCGTTCAGATGATGGTGCTCCTCTTGCAGTTCGGGTTGGTTCAATTGAAGGGTGTGAGTTCCCAGTAGCGATTTTGTTGCTGCGATTCAGGTCCAGCAGGGTCCAGAGACCTTATATCTTCATCCAGAAGAACTGATAAAGCTATTAACACCACTGCCTCTTTCTCCGGATATGACCGAGCTCTCATCATGTATCTATAACTCCACTTTTCGTGCCCGTCCATGGTTCAGGAAGATCATCTTCCTGTCAAATTGCAGGGTCCCGCAGGCTGGATTGCCAGCCACCAACTCTGTTGACCTCAACCACCACTGGCATCGGCCTTCTCTCTTGCCGGATTGAGAGAATGGTGTATGTGTTTCGAGAGTGGCGAGTAATCAAATCGAGTCTTTGATATCATGACTCGAACCAGTGCCAAGTGCGGTCATGAATAGTCAGCAATATACACCTTCGCAGCCATTATAATAGGCGTAGGGGAGATCAGGTGGGACCGTCCGTACAAAGTCTGACTCTAACCAACTGAGTTAATCGGGCAACGAATTGCCTTTCAGAAGCCTTGAATGCAATAATGTATCATTCCCATTTCGCGATAATGTTGGTCTTTTGGCGTTGTGGGATCTAGAATCCAGCTGGATCCTAGACAAATGGTTCAATATGGTCAGAAATGATCGTACCTTCGTGTTACATAGTCCTTCAGTCCATGCGATGCCTTTTGAGATGCATATTAATTCTACCCTCCTTGCAGAGATGGAAGTTAGAAGGCTGGGAAGGATGGGGAAGACTGTCGACGCCTGAGGCAGCACTTTCTGGTCTGCTGCTTCATGATATTGTCGTAAAGTTCTCCCTTGTCTCTTTTGCGCCCTTACAGCTTGCCCCCTTCGCCAGGTGTGGTATTTTGGAATCTATCTCAGCCTGGAACGCTCATGGTACTTTTGATTCGCTTTTGATATATGACGTGATTGGCTCTGCCTTTCCTCGATACGGCATTTTGGATTCTGACGTTCATGAAGGAGTCAATAATATTACCGTGCACAGCACTTTTTCCACCAATCTCATTAGCAAGACAGGTTTCCCAGATGCATAGCGAGATGGCCGACTTGATGACTAGTTTCGAATATAAATGATTCCAATCAAAGAATTCGCTAAGCGCTCGCAAGCATGGTAGCTCACGAAAGCCTTCTGACAAGCATTCTCATGAGGCTCTACGGCTCGGTCAATACTTCTTGTCGCCGACACTGGCCCTTAAATCCTTGTGGTTTTGAATATGCCAGGCCTAATTCTGTATCAGCTGACGCCATTCTTCATGGTCTGGTGTCCAAGGCACCAAGTCCTGAAGATCTGTCTCTGACCATGATCGGTTGACTAGAATCAGCGTGGTCCTTGGCGTGTTTCAAGTCATTTGTGACGTAGATGCCCCAGTCCAAACTCGTCGGTTCGATTGTTGAAGAAATCGAGGGTTTGAGAAACGTCAGTGAGCTCAAGCGTTAATCCCCTAAAGTAGACGCCTTTGCTTGACAGATAGGCTCTTCGTCGAATTCCAATATTGGGAGGATCTGGACTGAGGAAACGACCCTCCTCTTGCCCAGGGATAAGTATCCCGATTCTGCGAGAAGCAACTGTTTGTCGAACAAGAAATGGTACCATAGACAGTCCATCTTTGAGGTGAGAGTGGCTCCTCATAAGTGCATCCAATTGCCCTGCGCAGAACCGCGAAACCAGAAAATTGCCAGGGTCTGTTCGAAGAGGACCTGATGTCAATTCATCTTCGATTTGGTAGGCTGGTCGTCAATCATGTCCCCAAGTTCCTTCTAGCTACAAAGCCAGAAGACCGTGCGAATAGATCCTGCGATTTGAATGACTAGAGAAACGGCCAGTGAATCCTCATACAAGGAACAGTAAAAGCAGGGTAGTTGATTTGAGACGGCATCTCCCTGGAATCCTCGCCACTGGTACACACTGAATCGAAGACCTCCAGGTCCAGAATGGCTTGGTTCCTGGATCCACGCTATGAGTGGGTGACCAGGTAATCTTGCAAAGGCATGAAACGGGGGATCCTTGAAAGATGAAGGCGAGAAGCGGAAGTGAAAGGGAAAGAAAAGACACAGGAGAACGACATCGAACTCGATTTGGTGATTAGCTAAACATGATATAGCTGGGCAATTAGCAATAAGGACAGATGGCAGCGTCCAACTTATTCAAAGCTGAAGCACAACGCATCCTTCCTTACCCTCCGAGAATGTTGAATATCAATAGTCAATAGTCAACAGTCAACAAGTTTGAGGTGATACACGGAATAGCTATATCCAGTGGTCATCAAATAATCATTCATAGATAATGACCGTTAAGTCTCTGCTGACCATTTACTCTCCAATCATTCACCATTAATGTAATGTTTGAATGGGAGTCAAAGCCAGATCCGCGTACCTACCTTCTTGACGACTAGTCATTCAAATCGAGATACGCGGTGGGTATCGCATGGCATACCGAATTCGCCCTAAACTCACCTTTCGGCTGAAAACCGGATAAAGTAAAGTAATTATTTAGAGCAGACGAAGATCGAATTTGATAGAATCATAAGGCTGGCCCGTCATGCCTGTTTCGGCATGCACTACGATCCCAAGAAAACGGTTGGAGCGGGGTTCAGGGGCTGAGTCCGAGTGTTCGACTACTCCGACAAGCTGGGAGATGCTAGGCTTTGCTGAACCACATAGCATGCTGTTAGTAGTAAGTGAATAGACTCAGGCTTCACAAATCTCTTCATCTTTGGCCAGTATGAGGGACGAAGTTCAGTCAAAATGTCCTCAGGAGTCATGGGCACGAGCAATCGCGCCTTGATGAGCGGTCTCGGATAATATTTCAGCAACCTCCAGCGTCTGCGCGAGATTGCAATGCTTTGTTGACTGAGATGAGATCTATCAAAAAGGTCGCGGTACGAGTCTCAAACTTCAGACTCCAGCTTTCGAAACGTCTCCTGCAGCTTGACTGAAAATTGAGGATGGCTGGTTTCCTTTCATGGCCACTGACATCAGGTGAGTTGAACTCTCAAGTATCGAGAGTGATCGACGGCAAAAGATGAAGGATCAACGTTTCCCATTACCCCTATGGACCTATGACGTCCAACCGTTTTAACGGTGCTGCGTCTCGGACTAATGCCCGATGATGCTCATATTTGGGGACTTCAGTCATGTTGTCAAGAGTCTGGAGTAAAATTTGACCCAAGGGTTCAAATCATCTGCCCGCCAAGTACGTCAATAGGCAGAATTGTACAATAATAATACTAGATATTATTACTGAGAATGATCATTTCGAAGTGCCTGCTCCTGCGGCAGTTTGAGACAGGTACTCGGCGACCCACCAGGAGTACGCAGGATTCAGGAATCGAACCACGGGGCCGGTTTTTAACACTTGTCTCAGCGCAGCACTATGTAGATAATGAGGAAATCAATCTCATAATGATCATTGGATGTGCATAATGCAGCATGTCGCACGTAAGTTCAAGATTGATCGCTTGACGGCGTTGACGCATCATGCGAGATAACGGCACAGCGAAATTTCGAGCAAAAAAACCTGACTGCTCACTTGGAAAAGAGGAGATGTCCGATCGTGGGCCTGGACTCGAAAGGCGCGAGCCAGGAAGTACGTACTTACGCTAGTATCGCCCTAGGAATTAGGTACCTACATACGTACTCCGTAGAGAGGTGGACTACCTGGACGGACAACGGGAAAACGACGCGCTAGGATGATGGCGGAATCCAGCACACTGGGAGCCGGCAATCAGCTCGCCAACCTACGCCACTACGCGGGGGCTGTTTGGTCCACCTTCATTGACTCAGCCATTCTGATTTGATCGTCCTGGTTGTCTGGTCCGCGCGGAAGGTCGGGAGGCTGCAAGGTCAAACAAACCACACCGACGGACTTGTCCCTAGCAGGAATGGTTTCTCGTTAGGGTGTTTCCAACAGGGTGGATTAACTGGATTTATCCAGTCTGGACTTTTTTGAGTTGGACAGTACGGAGTATTAATGAACTCATTATTTTCATGTGAAATCCGGAAGGATGCCGATTGCAATGGTTGACATGATAGATGAAAGTTTCCTTTGTTTGCCGGAAGATATGTGATTGATTTTCTGCGTCACATTGGTGGTGTGTGCTGGGCGAGTTCCATCATACATCTGTCTGCGCGCCTGCAAGTTGATGTCAGTGTACTCCGTACACTGAAAAGAATGACTGAGAATAGAAACAAAGTCCTACATCACCCATGGATACATACCTAAGTATGGAGTAGCAGCTGTCAGACAGCAATTGAGTATCTTCATTGGCGGCAGCATCCACCTGGCAGTTTCCACACTGCGGAAGGCGAAGGCGAATTCCAAGGAACCGGAACACAAGATCGAGGGATTCGTTAGTCTATCGCAATTCGAAATAGTATCAATTGTCAAAGGATCGATGGTTCAGGACGCAGGTAAAACTGATCAACTTGATTGTAATTATTGACCGGTGGGAGGGGCAAGAGTGGGACGGCCGAGAGAGTCCAGAAGCCTCGATCATCTCTTGCTCGAAATTAATATTAATGAACCTGATCAGTGCGCTGCGTATTATGAGGATTATTACCAGGATCCACCCATTTTCCCTCGGGTACCGTCCATAAGGTAGTTACCATTTATTCTTCGTTCATCCTCTTTCCCCTCCTTCTGTCTATTTTGATATCGTCGTTTTGGAACTGGTGATTGATAGATATTCCAATATTGTTGTTGTTGTTGTTGTCTTCTCCCTTCCGCGCATCTGTTTACCTTATTGTTTCCTAACGCCACATTCGTTGCTTCTACACTCTTTGTCGCTGGTTCTCAAATTTTCCAGTCCATTCGTTCTCTTTAGTCGCAAGACTTGATTTTGGAGCTATCCAAAATTAACAAAAGCACCAGATCTTCGGCTTCTTTTAGCGCACTGATCCTCGATCACCGTTTGCTTTGTTGCTTTGACAGCATCCCCGCCGAGTCTATCGACTTTTCGTCATACAAAGCACGGTTATCTCTCGATCACCTTTTCATCCAATCTTTGTCCCGCATCTTTCGAGTACTCCAATAAGCTTGATTAGGACTCGAAACAAAGAGCATCTAGAGGGAAACTAAAGTTTAATTCGCCTTTGAATCAATTGACTTGATCAGCGAAGATCAAGCAAACCGGAACATCTTCCGTTTGCCCTCCTACAGACGCTTTTCCTCCCCCCCACACGCCGGAAGGAACCCAAGGGATACTTCTCAATTACGCTCCTCTCCTAGTTCGGCAAACCCTTCATACGCTTTGGTCAATTGCTGTTTTCGAGGTGCAGATTTGTGGTATGTGGTCGCAGGTTTCACAGGTTACACTCAAGTGATACCAGCCGTCTTTGCGATCCGCTTTTTCGGTACTATTTGGATTGACTCTTTTACCTGCGTCTCTATCACGTCGCACACACAACCCCTGAACGTATACTCTGGAATTTGATTTATCAGGACATTTCCTGACTCGCAGTCCTTTTATAATCCGCTCCTTTCCAGGAGATTTTGTCCTGGACTTCAACGAATTCCAATCGACCATCTGACTTTCCATTCTCTTCCTTATCCACGAACATGGCGCATTTTGAAGAACGTCCGAGTGGTCTAGATGGCTCTGCCTGGACTTGGATCTTTGACCACTGCCTACGTTATCCTGAAACCTACGAGATTCCGCTTCGTACGATGTACGCGCTGAACTGCAACCCCACTAGACAACCTGGTTCGGGAGCCCGCACCCCCGAAACTGCCTTTTCCAATCGCTCTTCCAGCTCGTCCAAAGCCTCCGTCTCCTCTCATGAGTTTATCTTGGATCCCGCTGCGGACTTCAGGGCACAGCTGACTCACCATATTGCTCGAATGCCATCCCAGCCCTGCTCCCTACCGCCAAGTTTCGTGACCTCTTTTCTTCGTCGTTGTTTCGCTCCTCAATTGGACGAGGTTGATTTTCCTCAAGCCTTGACCGCCCTGGACTATCTAAAGGACCTAGAAAATCGCCGGAGAAGAGAGGTTGCGGCTGCATTACAGCGACTGAATATCCATCCCGATGACCTGAAGGAAAAGACCGAGCTTGCAAAGAAATATCCAGGAGTTGTCACATGGATTGAATCGATCAATGTTCAAGGTCGTAAAGTTGAAGCTCTCTACACTCAGATCTACCTCGGACTTCGTCGCTGGGTAAGCCAGTTCCCCTCTCATCATCGATGACTACTTTCCTTTGCTGACATAGTTCGCCAGATCTTGATCAATGAGATGTTACTGGCGCCATTCAACAAGGCCAATTGCATTGCCATGCTGAACACGCTCTTCCCCCCGGTGACGGAAGCAACGGTCACGCCTACTTCCCAGCTGACTCCGCAAATCCTCAAATCTCAGCGTGATGGATTTTTTCGATACATCTCTGCTTTTGAAACCAACGGTAGACAGATACTAGACAAGGTCATCACCCAGGGAGCACCCGAAGGTGAAGCGAATGGATGGCCATTGGTTCGGGAAGCCCTGGACAAGTATCTGCGAATTGCCAATGAGATCATCGACGAGTGTACGCTGGTGAACGGACCTTCCAGCTTCGAAGAAAGAGAGGACTTCGCACCTCGTGGCCACAAGACTCGCAAAGTGGACTCCGGCATCAGCTTCGGATCGGCAGACAAGCTTCCCCCACCTTCGATCCGCAGTGGCAATAGTAACGAGGACATTTTGGACAAGCCTCTTCCACCGCCGCCAGAGAGACAGCCTCACTTTAAAACGGGTGGTTCGGCGCTTGATCGACTCGCTCGCGAACTTCGCAAGCTCGGGGACGTCGGAAAGGCCAAAAGCCTCAAGAAAATGAGGTCCACAAGTGCCCTCAGCATTCGTCCAGAGAACCTCCCTAGTCGCGCGCCAGACGAAGAATCATGCTTCGACACAGATGAATTGAAGCGCAGGCACCTGATTTGGGAGGCTACCACTCGCAAGCGAACTCATTCCAAGCAATCGAGCTCCGACTCTCGATAACTGTTGGATTCACATGTACTGCACTCACATTTTCTTTCAAAAAGCAACGGAGGGAAAGAGAAAAGCCTGGGTCTGGAGTATTGGTCATTTTCGGAGTTAATTCTCTTTTTATTGTGGCTTCTATGTTGATATGAAGTTTCAGGATGTATTTGTCTTTGCTTTTGTCTTCGGCATCTGGGTCGGCTTAGCATGTCTTTGATGGGAGGATTGGCGTCTGGAAAGCGTTTGATACCACACAAAATGTAGAAAAGACTTGTTGCACGACTACCAGCTTATGATACACATGTTTTATGACTATCTTTGGCAGAACCAATCAAATCTGTTGTCGAACATCGTTGGGAGCTTGTAGAAACGATCATCGTCCAAAACAGCTGATTCCTTGTACTACAATCCTTTTCCCGTCACTTGGGCAGAAGCCATACCACTAGCCATCTTCATCCTACCTCATTCGTATGCTGTTTCTACCTTATAAATCAATCATAATGGTCTCTCTTCCTAGGTCATAAGTGTGGAATACTAGAGCTCGAGCTGTTGTTTTCTTGTATCTCAATAGTAGAATGCATAGATGTGCATCAAGGCATAACTCAATTGAAAAAAGCTCAAACAGTGCACCAGAGCAGCTGGCTGTGAATTTTCCAAATCTTCTTCAATCTAGACCCTTAGGCCTGGAGAACTCATGAGTTCCTCTGGTTTAATTCCTGGACTCTCACTGTTTCTCTTCTTGCCTTACAAAATACAGCTCCACAAGCATCACGCGCACCGTGATAGTACTCATAACTCATCTCAATGCCATCATCTACGAACAACCTTACATCTCCAGAAGTCAAGGCAAAACTCAGGCCCAAGCTGAAAGGATACAAAGCTCGCGATGATCAGGATGACACGGTTCACTTCCTTGAGACTTGCTACATGTTCTTGCCACCTGACGGACAGAAGAATCTCCATAACGATATTTGGGCTTGTCAGTCTAATGATGAACTCCACGAATTAGCTCAAACCCTCGACACTGGGCTCATTCGACCTCTCCTGGCCAACGCAAACCACACACCTGAAGTCGCCTCATCTTATTCTGCAGAGGAAGACACCATCGATCTCGTTAGTCCAGACTACTACAAAGTACTTGAACGACTACGGAAAAAATGCCTTCAGCGAGACGGAAACAAATGCGTCATTTCCGGCTCTTACGACCAGAACTCGGATGACCTTCCAGACGAAGCTCTCACGGGTCCTCTAGAAGCCGCACACATACTACCGTCGGTACTAGGAGGCCCCAAGGACGAGAGGAAGGCGTTGTCTGACATCTGGGTAAACCTCTACCGATACTTCCCTGCTCTGCGGTCTCGACTCAAGTTCGTATTAGAGGACATCAACCGCGAGCATAACGCGCTCATGATGTTGTCTCCGCTCGATCGCGAATTCAAGGCTTTCAGATTGATATTAGAGGCAACGAGCACTCCAAACCGTTACCGAGTCAAGACGTTTCCGCCCTTTGCTACCGCGTACAAAGGCTTTCTACCGGCAGATCGATCGGTCACTTTGACGAGTCAGAGCAAGAGGTATCAGCCACCGAGTCCGATACTTTTGGCCGTGCATGCTGCGATCGGCAACATCCTGCATGCTTCTGGGCGGGGAAAGAAAATTACAAATGTTATCCAGGAGGCGAGGGAGGATTGGGCGTGTATGGCTGGGGACGGCAGTACGGATGTTGGCGAGCTCCTCTCCGTCACCAGCTTGTCTCTCTTAGCCTCAAGCGGCCAGACCAGGCGTCATCAGAATGGACAGAGAAGAGGCAAAAGACGCAGTTCACCTCCGGAAACAGAAGCTGTCAGGAAGAAGAAGTTGTGACGTTCGTGGAGGGAGCGGTGGTATCTAGACTCTCATCCGCTCAGCTGCCCCTGTGAGGCTGTGCAAGGCACTGAGCCTCGATGAACAGCATAGGCGATAGAGAATAACAATGACCAATGCTGCAGAATATAAAAGTCAATTATTTTCATCCATCATGAAGTGGTGGAAATAATCGACCAATAGGAAGGCTTCTTTCGTCACGACGGAAGTTCTGCGCTAGTGGCCGCCGCGCCTCCCGTAGGAGCTCTCAGCAAGGTGGCCTGAAGAGCAACCTGTAGGCGATGTCATACACGAGCTAAATTGCCTACGGACTCCTCATTGAGACGGAGATAGATGCTTTCCTTTATGCCTAGTTGACAGTACACATTTATCTGCCTGTACGCTACCTACAAACCCACATCGAGCCTGAATCGTCGGCCCGTTATGCTTGCTATTCGGCTCCCGTCCCAGCTAGCACCTTGATAAACAGGCTAACGAGAAGCTGTGGATTAGAAGCTGTGCTTCGATCATGGCTACCGGCTTAGGCTCCGTGATCTCGTGGCGACTTTGCCTTGTAGTACTGGCTGCGTTGACCTGTGTGGTCCATGGAAGCCCATCTGTCAATGTTGCTTTACAAGCATCATTTGATTCAGCACCGTATCTTCTAGAGCTATTGTAAGCAAGTCCAGCCATCCTATTCCACGGTGTTTATAGCTTGCTCATCATCAAATCAGAGAAACAGCTGCGGAGGAGAACTCAACATCCTACTTCCCGCTACTCGATCGTATCGCGGAGGGAACCTTTGACGACACAACCACAGAGAAGGAGCTTTATGACCGTTTCTTACAAATCGTTCATGATGATGGACATCTTAGCACCCCGGAACTTCTGTCGTCGTTCAAACTGTCTCTGGCGATTCGATCGGCGGCTCCTCGAATCACTGCACACTATCAGTTCTATAATGCGTCTGTCCAGCATTCGTTGATGGCGGCGCAGGATGCGGCGTGTCCTGTATGGGTTCACTGGGAGGGTAAACAGTATTGCTCCTCCAGCATGGAGCGTGCCCAGCAGGATGTGACGGGAGAGTCGTGAGTTGCTATTGTTCTCGGCTGTGGGCGTTCTGGTGTCTAACATACCTGGTGTGCAGAGATCCGCGAGAACTTCCCTTCGATCGAGTGCTAGGATATATATTGCTTCCACCGGCCATTTTGTATGCGGATATTGCGTCTCCCATGTTCAGGGATTTTCATCATACCTTGAGTGCGCTCGCCAAGGAAGGACAGGTCTCGTATCGTGTGCGCTACCGACCACCTCAGCATTTGAAATCTCGTCCCCTCTTTGTCTCCGGCTATGGTGTCGAACTTGCTCTCAAGCGGACGGATTATATCGTGATTGACGACCGTGATGCTGAGAAAAGGAGCCAAAAGGATTCGGGGACTACTGACTCGGCCAGCGTGGAGGAAGAATCGCCTGACGACCTGAGACCTCTGTCTTCCTCAGAAGTGGCCCGTCTCGGTATGAACACGGTCAGCTATGTGATGGACAGTGAGGAGCCCTTGGATACGCTTGTGAGGATTTCTCAAGACTTTCCCAAGCATTCCGCCAAAATCGCAGCCTACAATGCGTCAGCCGCTCTGCTAAAAGATATCCGTACTAGCCGGCATGGAATGCTTCCTTCAGGCCTCAATGTCATGTGGATCAATGGCGTTCAGATTGATCCCCGTCAGATCGATGCGTTCTCACTTTTGGATCACCTCCGTCGCGAAAGAAGACTAATCGAAAAATTTCGGAGCATTGGACTTTCTGCTCAGGAAGCTGTTGACTTGCTCTGTCATCAGACTCTGGAAGAGACACTGGCGAAGGATTCCCCTCCGCGTTACAACTACCGGGACGAAATTGAGGGCGGCGGCGTGATCATCTGGATGAACGACCTGGAAAAGGATACAAAATACCAATCATGGCCCGACGACCTATCGGCAGTAAGTTTCCACCTTCAGTTCTGTGTTCGAATGGCGTACTTATTGTGAGCAGTACCTTCAACCCATGTACCCAGGCCAACTCCCCGCTGTGCGGCGCGATGCGCATAATATTGTCGCCCCTGTGGATCTCACTAGCTCTGATGACATGGAACTGGTGGTCAAGACTCTTCAGGTGTTTGTCAAGAAGAAGATCCCAGTGCGATTTGGTTTGGTCCCTCTTGCTTCGTCTCCGGGATCCGTCGCGCAACTTAAAGTCGCTCATTATCTCCATAAGACCTTTGGTCTGGCCAGCTTGATCCAGTATTTGGAAGAGGTAGGCCATTACAGTGTCATTTGGTCTTGCGTGTGCTAATGATGTGAATAGTCTGCAGCCAAGAAGAAGATAGGGTCTCCGGACAAGGCCTCCTTCCAACATGCCACTAAGGGTCGAAGTCTGCGCCCCAATAAGCAAGTTCTGTCGTTCGACGAGATTCTGAAGAGCGATGAGCTTGAGACCCTGGTCTCCCGGACCAAGCAATACCTGAACCGACTTGGAATCAAGGCTGACACACCGTATATCTTGGTGAATGGAGTCTTTGTTCCTCGAGACGACAACTGGCCTCAGGAAATGAGTATGAGAGTTAGCCGCGACTTGCAGACCATCCAACAAGGAGTTATGGATGGTTCTATCGAGGAAGACAGCTGGCTTCCCCAACTTTTCCTCTCGCAAGCCTTCGATCGCCGCAACCCATTGATAATCCCGGAGGATCCAAAGGATATCCGAATGGTGGACATCTCGAAACTAGCAGAGTCTAGGGGAGAGTTCGCCGATGCCCTTCGCATTGCATCTGAAACTGAGGATCCACTCGATAGTAAGCACTTAATCGTTGTCGGGGACTTTGACTCTGAGAACGGCCTGAAGTTACTTGTTGAGGCTCTTGAACACCAGGAGACACACCGCGAAGTGGAGATGGTCTTGATTCATAACCCCGTTCCTGATGTAGAGACGGAAAGCGGATCTACCCTGCTCTATAATTTATTGAAGGGAACAGACGAAGTGCATGCTTCCCGCGTTCTAGCCGATTTGAAGACTGCGCAAATTGGCACCTTTTCTGAAACAGAGGCTAAGGAGATGCCCCAGTTTTGGGAGGCGCAGCAGACCTTGGCTAGAGGTCTTGGATTTTTGCCTGGAACGAATGGCGTCGTTGTCAATGGCAGAGCGATTGGGCCTCTCCCAGATGGATCGATGCTATTGAAAGAAGATCTGGACCAACTTCTGGCGTACGAGCAGGCGAGGAGAATAGGTCCGGTTGCAGAGGCTGCAAAGGATCTCGGTTTGGACTCGAAGCTCTCTGACCCTCTCGCGCTTGCCAAACTTACTTCCCTTGCGGCTCTTTCGACCGTATCGGACGTTCCCGAGGGCATATTTGAACAAATGTCGAACGTCAGAATGGATTTTTTCAAGAAATGGAACGATTTGCGGTCTGTCATAACTGTCTCGACTTCTGAAGACCCAGCTATCACCATCGTTGCTTCTATCGATCCTACATCGGAAACAGCACAGAGATGGCTGCCAATCTTGAAGGTCCTCTCAGAATTGGCCAGTGTCCGGGTCAGGTTGTCCTTGAACCCACGTGAAGAGATCCAGGAGCTACCAACGAAGCGATTCTATCGCTATGTCTTAGAGTCAGAACCATTGTTCAACGATGATGGAACTCTTGCAAGGCCCACAGCCACCTTTTCTGGCGTGCCGGTGGAGGCACTTCTCACCCTGGGCATGGACGTCCCGTCCCCCTGGCTCGTTGCCCCTAAGGAATCGATCTACGACCTGGATAACATCAAATTGAGCTCAGTGAAGCCAGGTGCCAATGTTGACGCCATCTACGTATTGGAACACATCTTGATTGAAGGACATTCGCGTGATGTCACGGCCAAAACTGCTCCGAGGGGAGTCCAACTACTTCTTGGAACTGAACACAATCCTCACTTCGCTGATACTATCATCATGGCAAATCTGGGTTATTTCCAGTTCAAAGCTCAGCCGGGACTGTGGAAGATCAATCTTAAGCCTGGCCGCAGTCAGCGCATTTTCAATATTGACAGTGTCGGCGGTCAGGGGTACAGTCCGCAACCGGGTGATGAGAACAACGAGGTTGCACTTCTCTCATTCCAAGGCAAGACTCTATTCCCTCGCCTTTCGCGTAGGAAAGGCCAGGAGAAGGAAGATGTCCTAGATACAGGTATCAAATCAGGCTCGGCGATGGACTACGTATCTAAGGGCTTCAACTTTGCTCAGGGTGTACTCTCAAGCGTAGGTGTCGGTTCCAAAGATGGCGTGGCTGAGAAGCAGGCGGACATCAACATCTTCTCTGTGGCGAGCGGTCACCTGTACGAGCGAATGCTGAACATCATGATGGTCTCGGTGATGCGAAACACCAAGCATTCTGTCAAATTCTGGTTTATCGAACAATTCCTCTCGCCCTCATTCAAATCCTTCCTTCCCCATCTGGCGAAAGAATACGGCTTTTCGTACGAAATGGTCACATACAAATGGCCGCACTGGCTTCGAGCGCAGCGAGAGAAACAACGCGAGATCTGGGGATACAAGATCCTCTTCTTGGACGTCCTTTTCCCGCTTTCCCTAGACAAGGTCATCTTCGTGGATGCCGACCAAATCGTCCGCACGGATATGTACGACCTCGTCTCTCTAGATCTCGAGGGCGCGCCATACGGCTTCACACCCATGTGCGATTCCCGCGAGGAGATGGAAGGCTTCCGCTTCTGGAAGCAAGGATACTGGAAGAACTTCCTCCGCGGTCTCCCCTATCACATCTCGGCGCTGTACGTCGTAGATCTAAACCGCTTCCGGGCCCTTGCGGCCGGCGATCGTCTTCGCGGACAGTACCAGATGCTCTCGGCCGATCCCAACAGTCTGAGTAACCTCGACCAAGACCTGCCGAATCATATGCAGCATCACATCCCGATCAAGAGCCTGCCCCAGGAGTGGCTGTGGTGCGAGACCTGGTGCTCGGACGAGTCGCTCAGCACGGCCAGAACGATTGATCTGTGTAATAACCCGCAAACGAAGGAGCCCAAGCTGGACAGGGCCCGAAGACAGGTTCCTGAATGGACGCAATATGATGATGAAATTGCGGCATTGGCGGAGAGAGTTGCCTTGGAGCAACATCGACAACAACAAGAAGAGATGGAGTCTGTAGACCAAGACGAGGAGTCTGGTTGGGAAAAGGATGAGCTGTAGTTTATAGAGTCTAGCTCGTATCGTGATAACCGTCAGAACAAAATGTCGAATTGGGACGATTACATGTCCATCTATCCAGTATATATTAAGCGTCGAACTGAGATCTTCTAGTTTATCGTACAATACACCGAATCAGCGTACACTCAAGTTCTTATCACAACCCAAATCATCATGTCTCATAAGTCAGTCAATCGTCTAGGCCATACTTGTATCCCATCACTTGGACTTTTTCCCCTTTGACAGAGGAGTCGATCCCGATTTGCCCTTCTCCTTCTCTCCGTCTTTCTTGACCTGAGGAAAGGAAGTTTTGACTTGTTTCGACTTCTGCTTCGGTCCGCTTTGCCCATTCTTGGCATTGCTTCCCTCCTTTGATATTGCTGGAGTGCGTGACTTGGAGAGTTCAAATTTTTGCCCATTAACAGCTTTCGGTACTTTTGGCTGAGCAGTAGGCTGCCTGGGCTCAGACTTGGATTTGGGCTGGGGTTTAGACGTGGAGTCTGAACTGTCTGATTCCGAGCTTGACTCGTCGGTATCGGCTCCTGAATCGCTGTCGTGACTGCCACCATGGCTATCGGACTCGTCCTCGCTTTCGCTATCTTCTGACGAGGATGTAGCGGAGGAGGATGGCGAAGATGACTTCTTGTTTGGTTTTTCACCTGTTTTTAGACGCTTCGACACAGATTTCCCGGTCTGTTCCGCAGGTTCCTGAGCTTTGCGTTTGGTGCCCTCGAGTGCGGCTGCCTTCGGCGACTTCACCGGCTTGTCGTCGCTAGCGCTAGAGTCACTGTCACTGTCGCTGTCGCTGTCGCTGTCACCGCTGGTTTCACTGTCTCCGGTGCTGTCATCACCGGAGGACGTTTCATCTGACGTTGACGAGCTCTCTTCGGACTCATTGCTGCTTTGAGACGTTTGAGAGACCTGGCCCTTCACGCTTGCTTTTCGAATCGATGTCGGTGCTTTTGGCACTTCTTTTGTGGGCTGTCTCTTCGAAAGTTCTTCGGAGCTTGATGTAGTTTCAGCCTGCGAGTCGGAGGAGGAATCGGATGCGGACTCGGAATCTGACTCGGACTCGGACGACGTCGTTTGCGGCGTTTCCTGTTTCTTAGTGGCTGACTTTGATGGCTTTGCAGCGTTAGACCGTGGAATTGCGTTTGTTTCAGCCTTGACCAACGAGTCAGAAGCAGATGTCTTCGTAGCTTGACCTCTGGGTTGTTTATCGTCACTTGCTTTGGGTTTGGACTCAACGAGATTCTGGTTCGGCGTGGGTTTTGCAGGCTTTGACGTCTTTGCGGAAGATGCTTTGTTAGTTCTCACATCTTTCTCCTGCCCTTTTGAAGATTGTGCACTCATCCTGGCGTCGAGTTCTGCGTCGCTTTCAACACTGGATTCAGAGTCCGAGTCCGAGTCCGAGCCAGATCCAGAACCTGACTTGGTTTCGGCTTCAGAAGTATCCTCTGAGGCAGACTCGGCCGAGTCAGACGATGCTTCGGACTCGGAGTCGTCGTCAATTCCTGTCTGTGACTCATTGGATTGAGAAACTTTATTGAGTGCCTTCGCTGGGGTAGCCGCCGGCTTTTCTGGAGCAGCCATGACGGTGGGTTTCCCTTCGGCAGACTCACTCTCATCTTTGACCTTCGGCGATTGAGTCTCTGTACCAGCAGACTGTTCCATGTCCTCTTCGTCTCCATCCTCGGAATCAACGTACTCGGAGCTCTTAAACAACATCTTCTCCATTTCCATCTGCTCCGCGAGCGTGATGGACTTGGCTCTGCCTTGCGGCTTTGCGTCCCATGCTGGGTCATAGATAGCGTCTTGATTTCCAGTGCTGCGCTTCCCCATAATTTTGCGTCTGATCTTGCGCCATTTATCCGCGCACTGTTGTCTTGAACGCCAGTTCTGCAGTTTATTGCTGACTGTGCCCCACGATATTAAGCCCTCGTCCATTTCGTAGATGTCTCGGCCCACATTTTGGCCGTCCTTTTTTAGCTTGTTCCAGGCATCTTGTAGAGCATTAAGCAGCCTGCGGACTTCCTCCTCGGACCACGCACCCCTTCTCATGGTGCTCCGGTGCTCAAGCCGGTTCTTCCATCTCTGGACCACATCATCCTCAACTCGGCCCAGCATCTTGGCAATGTGAGCAAATTTAGGACCATACTGTCCTACCAGGTCGATGAGTTCGTCATCTTGTTCATGTGTCCAGTGGTGCGGCTTCTGAGATGAATCTTGGAAATGTCGCTTCATGAATCTGTAGACCGATCTCCGATCCCTGCTCGGTAATACATCGTAAATTCGTTGCCAGAAGTCCGGCTTCTTAATGATGTTCTCATCAATAGGCCAGCCGCTGTCTTTGCGCCGATCCACATGCTGTACCATCCTATCAAATCTTTCGCTGGAGATACCATGCTCGTTGCAAAACTTGAGTTTGAAGGTCTCCAGCGCTCTGACCTCGGGTGCAGCGAAGAAACCAATCATCTTATCTTTCTTTCCTTTTCTGGGCCCCCGAGCGGCTGATGTGTCCGCCAAATCCCGCTGGTCCGTTGAGCTATCCGCGAGCGATGGGTCCGCAGACGCCATCGAAACCGTCTTAGTCTCGGAAGGGCTCTGCGGAAGGGCTGGCACCTCTTTTTCCTCGTCCTGCTGCGTGGTCTTCGCTTTGGACTTCTTGGGCTTTTTGGATGGGGTTCCGTTCGTATGCACTACGACCGTTAAAGGTTGCATATCCATCGACTGGCGGTGAACTTTCCCGGTCTCGGAGGTGTTGGCAATCGCTGGGATTTCTGGAGACGGAATGGCCTCACGGCTGCCATTCTTTTCTGGCTTGCGGGCCTCCTTTGTGTTTGCCGTGGATGGGGCGATCTTCGTGCGCTTCACTGGGCGAGCGCCGGCCTGGTCCAGAGGCGATTCTTGCGACTGGTTCGGGGTGTCCGAAGGCATGTCAATGTCGGTATTGTTGACAGTCTGCTTTCTTTTCCGCTTGGGAGCAGGTGTTCCCTCGACCTGCAGTTCTGATTTCGCTTTCTTAGAGATTTTCGGAGGGCCCGAGGAACTGTAACCAACGGCATTGTGGTCTACATTCATAGCTTGCAGATCAGTCAGGCTCAAAGTACAGTTGCAATTTTTTGAAAGTAGGTAAACTGTCTTTCGCAGAAAGCACTGAGAGTAAAGCTTACCTTGATTCTCAGGCTCACTGAGCCCGCCATTCATGGGCTGCGAGGACCCTTGACCCATTTGCACAAACTATAAGCGAGAATGCATGTATCTGGATCAGTTCCGAAAGGTATCCGAGGGGAAAAAAGGGTGTGCGAGTCTGTAGTTCTGCCAGATAAGATAGTGGAAAAATTCCTCAAGCTGCGCGAGCGGCGCGACATTTTGCGGATCTCCTCCGCCCTAACTAACAACCCGCCGAGGATATTTAGGAGCCATTGCAACAACTTTGCGCAAATCATGATTTCGACAATTAATGGTTGGCGGCCATGAAAGTAGAACTTTCTGTCTAGGTAGTCGTAGTCTATTCGCAATAATGGACACAAGTAAGGGAGTAAAATATAGAAAACAGGACAACCGATTGGGTATACAAGGAGCTACTCGGTATATCACATGCGATGTCAAGACTCGACCTTCATTTCTCGTAGAATCCTCGTCACCAATTTCCTCTGATCCGTTTGGTTCAGATCATGCTCGTCAATCGTGTTGAGACAGCGTCCTATTGCCACTGTCGCTTTAACAGCAGCATCGCCTCCATTCGAGCAGTCAACCCAGACCTTGCCGTTTCTTCCCACAGCAATCTCGAAGCCTCCGACTTTTTCCAACTTCTTGCCGAGTTCCTCCAAGACCACTAATCCATCCACACCATCCTCTTGCTCGGAGGTCGTCGAGCTAGCTCTCATTAATCTCGCAGCCATGCCGGTAGAGACGTCAAACACCATTCCTCCGGTCAATGGACCCAATCCTCCAGGCTCAGCCTTGCCGGTTGCTGGGTTTACGCAGGTAAGCTCAACTTCTGCACCAGCACCGAGACCGATTGATAGAACTCGAGCATAGACCAAGTCACCTTGCCTCAACATTGGCCTTGTCTTCTTCGTCGCACCCTCAAAAGCAAGCTGGCCGAGCAGCGCGTGAGGTGATTGAGGTGTAATCATGCAGTAGAAGTATTCCGCGCTGGAATGATGAACTTGTGCGATCACCAAATCATTGGGTGTTGGGATGTAGCGGCGATTGGGAAATGATAGGACCGAAACGGCATTCTTCTTGTGATCTGTAGAGAGAAGCCCTGCCTGCGTAGAAGCAATAACATGACCAGACGACGAAGAGGGAAATGCTGGAGAAAGCAGTCGAAGGCCAGCTCCTAGCCTCAGCGGACCAGATTTGTTTGAGGGCAGCTGATCCGACGGCACATGATCACCTGGGAGTAAGATGACAGGCGACGACATTTTTTCAGCGTCTGTCTGCTACCGACTGAACGCGGATCAATGTGTTGACTAGCAGCGATATGTGACCTGAACTGGAACATGAAATTCATGCGGAAGAATCGCCCTCTTATCACGTTATCAGCACGTGACTCCGCAACCCTGCAGAGTGACATGAGCCTAAAGACTAAATTGAAGTCACTAAGATAAGTAGTATATTGTCTATAGGATAACTAGAAATCTAAATGGTCTCTGGACATGTTTGGATGACTGGAAAGAAAACCAACGGGAGCTCTCAGGTTGACCAAGTAGTTCTCCTCGCTGTTTCAATGCGGCTATCGGTGATTTCTTGGCTGCACCGCCACATTTGATATCGATAAGCACCAGCCACAGTTGCCTCCCGCTGCCAAACAAATCAAAAGATTTTTTTTCTCTTCTGCTCGGAGAAAGAAGAAATCGAAAAGCGATCAGAGCATAGTTAATTTCCGGGCCTGACTCCGCCTTCTCACACACCCCTCTTGCATCTTCACTCTTTTTCCGTCCCCATTCATCTATCTCACACCTCCTCTATCTCAAAAAATGGGTGATTCGAACGGTGTCGCCGCTGAGACAGCGGAGAGATTCGCTATCGGTATCTCGTTTGGTAACTCCTCGAGTTCCATTGCTCGCCTCACTCCTGTATGTTCCACTGGTTCATCATCCGATTTCAAAGCATGAGGAGTTTTCTAACGGTCCAACTTATAGGAAGGCAAGGCTGAAGTCATCGCCAACGAGGAAGGAGGTACGTTGATCGCAGCCCCGCATGATCGCATCATCGAGAATATACTTTTAGCGGAGGCTTACCATGTTCTGACCTGTAGACCGTCAAATCCCTACTGTTCTGTCCTACATTGAGGGTGAAGAATACCACGGCACTCAAGCCAAGGCCCAGCTTATCCGCAATTCCCAGAACACTGTTGCATACTTCAGAGACTATGTTGGCAAGAAGTGAATGGCCCTGGACCTGGACTTCGCTACTCGAAGAACAAACATGCTGATTTTGCGTTACACAGTTTCAAGTCGATAGATCCTACTCCCTGCCACCAATCAGCGCACCCTCAACAAGTCGACTCCACTGTTGCCTTCACCATCCGGGATACCACCAGCGAGACCCCCAACACCCTCACTGTCTCTGAGATCACAACTCGTCATCTCCGCCGTTTGAAGCAATCTGCCTCCGACTACCTCGGCAAGGAAGTCAATGCTGCCGTCATCACCGTCCCCACCGACTTCACCGATGCTCAGCGCGAAGCTCTTACTGCTGCCGCTCGCGCCGCTGGCCTTGAGGTTCTTCAGCTCATCCATGAGCCGGTTGCCGCCGTCCTAGCTTACGATGCCAGACCCGAGGCCGTGGTTACTGACAAGCTTGTTGTGGTCGCTGACCTTGGTGGTACCCGGTCCGATGCCGCTGTGATTGCTTGCCGCGGTGGAATGTACACTATTCTGGCAACCGCCCACGATTACGAACTCGGAGGAGCAACCTTGGATCAGATTGTCATCGATTACTTTGCCAAGGAGTTCATCAAGAAGCACAAGACTGACCCTCGTGAGAATGCTCGCGGTCTCGCCAAGTTGAAGCTGGAAGGTGAGGCCACAAGAAGGGCCTTGAGTCTGGGTACCAATGCCAGCTTGAGCATTGAGAGTCTTGCGGACGGTATTGATTTCAGCTCAACCATCAACCGGACCCGGTACGAGCTGCTTTCGGGCAAGGTCTTCGCTCAGTTCACTCGCCTGATCGAGCAGGTTGTCCAGAAGGCGGAGTTGGATGTCCTGGATATCGACGAGGTCAGTGGTTATTAGAATGCTTCCTTACAAACGTATGTTTTTGACTAACCGTTCCCCAGGTCATCCTTTCCGGTGGTACATCGCACACACCCAAGATTGCTCAGCTGGTCCGCAACATGTTCCCCGAGAAGACGCAGATTCTCGCGCCCTCGACCTCTGCCAGCGCTATCAACCCCTCCGAGCTGGCTCCTCGTGGTGCTGCCATCCAGGCCTCTTTGATCCAGGAGTTCGATAAGGAAGACATTGAGCAGAGCATCCATCCCATGGTTACCGCCACTCCTCATCTGCGCAACGCCATTGGTATTGAATTCGTGCACGGAGAGACTGTCGAGTTCAAACCTCTTCTGAACGCCGAGACCGCCCTTCCTGCTCGCCGCATCGCTCAGTATTCCGCCCCTAAGGATGGTGGTGACATTCTTGTGCGTGTCTGCGAGGGTGTCCGCGAGATCAAGGTCACCAAGCCCGAGCCAAAGCCCAAAGAGGAGAAGTCCGCCAAGGCTGAGGATGACGAAGACGAAGACTCCGACTTTGACTCGGACGAGGAGGAAGAGGAGGAAATCCGTGAGATTGTATGGAAGACCGAGAAACCCATTGCCGAACTTGCGGTCAAGGGTGTCAAGGCTGGCAGCAAGGTCGAGCTGATGGTCCACGTCAACGCTGATCTGGGCATGCAGATCACGGCTCGGGAAGTCGGTGGTCAGAGTGCTGTCCGTGGCGCCGTCGAGTCGCCCAAGGCTTAAGCAGTAGTTCGGGCCTGAGTATTTTCCAAGAAAGACTATCTCGTCGTTAAACAGGCGACGTCATGGGTAATGTCCTCCTTTACATGAGTTCATAGAGTATCTAGATGTGATCAATTTCATTTTTGGCATTTTCTAAACCTTCTTTTGCTCGTCCTCGATTCGAATCATGTCTGGATGATTGCCACATAGAAAAATCTGTCGGTTCGATGATGTTTTAGGTATGCTATTATACATGTCGCGCTATTTTCCACTGACAATTGCATGCCACATAGGTCAATACATACTTTGGCTAGTTGGGTATCCCTAGGAGACAGTACGGTGGACACTTATTGGAACATAAGAATTATATTACAATTATTAAATAGACAAGACAATAGTCGAAACATCGTCAAGACATGCCGTCAAACAAACAGCAAGCAGCATACAGCTTCAGCGTAACAGGGGCAACAGGGGGATTAGAGCGTCATAAACATCAAACATATACCCAATTCATAAACACGTCAAATGAGCGTAAGGTTGGAGGGAGGGTCGAGGGGATCTACATATGAATCATTGGTTCGAGCCATCATCTGATGCGAACCCAGAGATAAATGAAGGCTTAGTGAGCGATAAACAGCCAGAATCCTAGATCCGTTATAGTGACGTTTCCGTGCAGCAACAGCCTTGAACCCAGGAGAATGGATCACAACCTGAGAGCTAAGACATGCCGACGCTTGCTTATGGTGCGGTTTCCTTGTTGCTTCTCAAGCTTCCCGCTCTCCGGGAATTGAAGAAACCGCGCCGTCTCTGTTCCCGTCCGCTGTATCCGCCGTCCTTTCGGCCGACGGCGCCTCCCATGCAGTAGATCACGCAGCAGAGGAAGAGAAGAGCGACGGAAGTCCACATGAAGGCAAACGCCTTCACCCCGAGGCGAGCTGTCTGGCCGTGTTTGTTGAATTTATTGCGACCCTGGACGTAGACAGCGCTATTCGACTTGTCAGTCACATCGGAATCTATATTCTAGCAAACCCTGAAACAAAAACTTACGTCATCAGGCAAGTGGTGATGGTCTGGAAAGTCAACGCAATGTATGCTGAGAAAGCCGAGACCCAATTTCCAATGCGGGTGCACATGGCAAGGAAACCCGTGAAGAGCGAGCAGGTAGCGAAGAACAAGGCGATGATGTGGAATGGGAACATGAAGCGGGAGGTCAAGAAATAATGATTGGTCCTATGTAGTGTTAGTTGCTCTCAGACAAGACGACCGAACCCTTTTTTCAAAGACATGCTGCTACTCACCCAATGAATTCTGGAGGCACGTTGACAGTGGTATCAAAGTTCCGGTGGCTTGGGGGATCAAAGGGGAAGTCCGGGTACGACGTCCCGCACTGACTGTGCCCCTTGTCGTTCACTGCACACAGCTGCCAGTATGTCCATCGGGACAGTGCCGGTGCGCCGGGGATGTTGCCCGTGGCAGCTTGAAGCCAGTAGATCCTGTCCAGAGGGTTCGAGTTCCTTGCTCCTCCGAGAAAAGCGAGGAACATCAACAGAAGAGCTCCGGCCGTAAAGAAAAGGCCTAGGAAGCCTAGAGACACTCCTGTCGCAGCTTGTTAGACGAGACTTTCGTAGAATTTTGACTATTAGAGCGATACTCACTGCTCAAAAGCATCTTACTATCTCTTAACTCGGCGGAGGGCTCGTGCCGGTGTGGAAGATGTATTATTTCGACTGGAAGAAGTAGGGCTAGAAATTAAGACACTAACACAAAAGGCCTCGGCGACGTTATGTAGACAGTCAAAATAGGGTCGTGAAGAAGATTTCGAACTTATGCTGCAGAAAATGCAACCTGGGCATGCACAAGTATATCAATGATCCGGTGATCCCGGTACCCCTGCGGGAAAAGGCAGATCATTGGGGTAGTGATATAATAATGAGGATGCATCATGACCTCTCCATCTTCATGGAAAGTTAATTGCTCTGAGCATCATCCACTGATTCTTGCTTTTTCCGCTGTACAGAAGACCCAAGAAGCCGCAGTGATGATCTCGACGTCATCGTTCTCCCTACCCCGCTAGCTTTTTCCAGCTAGCCGCTACCTTAATGTCACGCTCTAGTCTCAACTAGGACTAGCGCACCTCACATCCATGACGTTGTCGAACTCACTCTCTACTGCAACCTAGTCTATCTGTCTCCATTTCTCCATTCCCTCTTCTCTCGGCCCAGTGGCTCTGACGTTGCACCACCCATGGTGATCGATCGGGTTGCAAAACTTGCTTCAGCTATGAGCCTATGAGACTATGACCTTTACTTGACTGGATTGACGTGGACTAATTGGATCTACGGTAGCCTTTTCGAAATTTTTCTGCCTGGCCAGTCCACTCCCCACCACTGTGGTCCTAGCTGGGCCTTCCTACCTTACCTACAATAGGTGCTACTGTCACTGCAGCTTGGGTACTAGTCTATTAGTTCTGGTTCTATGTCAACTAGAAAAGAGCACTTTTGCTGATCGGGTTACTCGTGAATATCCGTGATGGCAACTTGGGCATACCCACCTTTACCTCCAGATTCGTTGGAACGGGAAGCGGACAGTGCTTTGGTACGCATTCCATGTTCCTTCGTGCGTAGTGTATTACTCATCTCCTAAACATTGGTCCAGGCACGGGAACTAGAATGGCTGCTTCGGTCCCTACAGGATTCTCTAGCGGCATTGAGAGAAGGCCTTCGTGAGTGTGCTGCATTGCTGGCTCCAAAGGAGCCCGGCTCGACGCTGGTGCTGTCCTCTCTCCGGTCAGAGAGTGTCAAAGGTTTCGTGACCAGAGTCGGAACCAAAGTCGTGAAGGGGGTATGCTGCTGCGCCACCCTTCCTTACATTGTCAAACATGCTTTGTGCTGCCAAGTACTACTTGCGACGTGGCTGCTAATGTGCCGGCGATGTGATAGGACATACAACTGCGCCTTAGCTCCCTTGCATCTGCCCGTGGCACACCCACTACCCGTCTATGCTTATCCAACGCTCCTGGGGCTCCAGAGCTCGTCCTTAAACAATTGTCGTCCGTGCGAGATCTCATCAATCAGAGCCTCGATGTCGTAGATGTAAGCACATGGACCGGTGACCCATTGGATGCCAGTTTCATCTTCGGTCAACTGCATCTCTTGCATGAGACTATTACGGAGGCGCGGCACATACTGAAAGGGGAAAGCGATAATGTGCAAGGCAAGTGGTGGGAAACCAGTGCGGAGGAAAATGTGAGTCACCCAAGATTACAGTCGCCTGATGGTGACAATCGGTGCTGATGGACTTCAAGATGTTCGACCCTCCGCTGCCGCCAGATCTCTCATTCCACCTCTCCATTGCAGACTCAGCTCTTGTGCTCCATCTGAGAACGCTTGAAACCACTGCGCCTTCTCATGCGCCGACAGCCTTTGCTACCGATATCTCGCTTACCGGGTTCAACATTCGAGACCGATTATTCGGGCCACGGCATCGCCCTCATGACGAGATGGGCGATATCTTCGTCTGGAAAGGAGAAGAGGTGAAAGTAAAGGAGAAGATTCGTGTTGAGAGCCAGGATCCTAGTCTGATGGCGGTCATGGCCAAACTCACTGCTCTTGAGCACGAAGTCATGAAATGGTTATCGTCCCTGAAGGTGCTAATGGGCACTGAGGATACAGACAGTGAATCATGATATTCCACAGTCATTCAAGAAGCGAATACAATAACAATTGTGAATGAAGAAATACTGGGTCACCCTTCGCGGCTGTTTGGACAAATTGCGTTCCTAATAAATATATTATGTAATCATAGAAATTCCAAGCAGCCAATGAGAGCTGTGAAATCTCGATAGGAACACTGCGTCTTGGCGAAAGTCTTGTAAAGCTCCTCGAGTGGCGTTAAATAATTTCTGCCCTCACTCATTGCTCACCAGATTTTTGGTTCGGTGCGCTTGGGAGAAGGAGTTAGGATGCTGTCAAGGACGCCAGCATTGAGGGCACGTCGATCATGTTCGCATGATCTTCTGCGCACAGTCGTTTACAATTCGGCGCGGACACCATCGCAGCAGCTCCGCTGCGGAGCTGCAAATTGCACCGCTCGACGCCTGAAAAGCTCTTTGTCTCGCAGGGCGCTACCCTCTACCTCACATGCGATATTACCGAGACATACCTCCGGCAATGGCACCGAACAATCGCCGGTCGGGCGAAGACATGTTGCGAGCAAGACGCCCTCAGATATACATCCTTACGCGGACCGAAAAGGCGCCATTTACGCTCTGATCGATAAGATCAATGAAACCGAGCTGGAGCTTGCGGAGCTCATGGATGAACTGGGGCTGTTGGAAGAGTATCAAGGGGCTTTGAATCTTGAAGGCCCTGAACTCGACCATGTATTCAGCCAGACGATCGGTCATCGGGACGAACAAGCTTTGGAATCACGCGTGCGAACTGCGAGGCAAGAATTCGGCGAGTACCTTCCAGCAGGCTATTTGAACGAAACCGAACTTCGATTGTATACACTGCTATACGGCGAACCGATAATCAAGGTGGACGAGCCACAATCGGAGGTGGAGGCTGACTTGGTCGAGGAGGAGGATAGAGATCCAGATCGCTTGTTTCAGGAGGATGGCCAGGGAGGGTGGAAGGAAGTCGAGTTTGAGAGAGTTGAGTCGCAAGATGATGGGCCTCCGCTCGTCTACGATATGGAAGTCGGTCCTCCCGTGGAAGAAACGGCCGCTATGCGTCGCACGAGAGAAGTCGCAGAACAGCTTGGTGGGGAGCTGATGCTGGAGCAATTTGAAGATGAGGCTGTTCCCGACGCGACCCCTCGCTTGCATCCCTTGACGAGCGAGGGGAAGTTCTCGACGGACCCAAGCACTGTATTTCTGCCGAAAGACACTGTAACTGGCCCGATTTCCGTCATCCTCTCCCAATACTCGAACAGGCATATCGCAGACGTCGCTCACCGGACGTTTGGCGGCAGGTTGCTACCTCACTCCACCACAACTCCACCCCCGCGCGCACAGGTACCCCAGCTTCCGATTCCCCTCGAGGCTTCTCAACGCCACATGAGCCAGATGGAGGGAAACGTGTACATGGCAGCTTTATACCCCGGCATGTATGCGTCTGCCTTGAGCGTACTCGTCGAAGTTCGAAAGCGATTGGGCACAGACTGGATACGTCGACTTATTTCACAGGAGGGTGGTCCCAATGTCCTGGATGCTGGTGCTGGTGGTGCCGGAATTCTGGCATGGAGGGACGTCCTTCGTGCAGAATGGGAGGCCATGGTTCCAGATCATCCCGAAACAGATCCTATCCCATTGGGTAGATCGACGGTAGTCACAGGCTCAGAAGCGCTCCGCAATCGTGCGAGTGTAATGCTCGACAACACAACTTTCCTCCCGCGCTTGCCCGACTATGTTCATATTCGTGAGAAACCGACTCTCGATGACGAGCGGGCTCCCCCTCAGCGCAAACAATTCGATGTCATAATAGCCCCGCATACTCTACTTGGTCTGGAGGAAGAATATATGCGGAAAGAACACGTCGAAAATCTTTGGTCTCTTCTGAACCCTAACGGCGGAGTTTTGATTCTCCTCGAAAAGGGCCACCAGAAGGGATTCGAAGCGATAGCCGGCGCTCGTGAGATGTTGCTGAAACGTTACATTTCAAGTCCCGGGTCTACGCAATACGAAGGGCCAACCGAGTCTTCTAACGAGAACCAGCATATCGACAAAGAGGAAGGCATGATTATTGCTCCCTGCACAAACCATGCGAAATGCCCCATGTATACCGTTGCTGGCCATGCCAAGGGACGCAGAGACTTCTGCCATTTTGAGCAGAGATATATTAGACCGGCTTTCCTTCAACGAATCCTAGGCGCCAAGGATCGGAACCATGAGGATGTCAAATTCAGTTACATAGCGGTTCAACGTGGTGTGGATCTACGCAAGCAGATGAGCATCGTCCAAGGTCCCGAGGCCGCTGAAGCAGCCTTTGCTGGATACGAGCACCTTCACGATATGGATGCGGAAGCCCCCGAAGGTTCAGATGACGCTGTAACCAGCGAGCCTTCGGCTGCCCAAAACGGCCAAGACTTCCATACATTGTCTCTCCCTCGCGCCGTCTACACCCCAATGAAACGCCGTGGACACGTCATCTTTGATTTTTGTACACCGGCAGGAAAGATTGAACGCTGGACCGTTCCTCGTTCCTACAGTAAGCAAGCTTACAAGGATGCACGCAAAGCCCGCTGGGGAGATCTGTGGGCTCTTGGTGCGAAGACCCGCATTCCGCGGAGCTTGAGAATCGGAGAAAAGCATGGTGAGGGCAAGAAAGAACGGTTGGCGAAGCGAGCTGCTTCGAAAGCCGCTCTAGGTGAAGGTGAAGATGGTCCTGTGGAAACTACCTCGTCCGACTGGGATGTATTGTTAGCAACCCCTGCGAGAAAGAAGGGTCAAACGATTCCCAGTTGGAAGAAGCACCAGGACAAGAAGAAGATCAGACAGGCCTCGAAGAAGCAATCTACTGCCAAGCTGACGGACATTGATCTTGATTGAACCGCATGACTCGATCGCCAGTGTACATTTTTGGGAGATAAAGGAATAGGTTTGCGGCGTATCATGGTTCATGGGTATACTACAACTTTGAACAGTCAGGATCGGAATATTGTGTTGCATTTGTGTACAATAGAACATCATCTCTCAGAGCGCAGTCACAATAAAGCTCTTCACTCAGAATTGTTATTCTCAAATGGGATGAAATCCTTCAGGGATGCACATCTCATGCACTCGTCACGTTGTTATGGACGGTGGCCTTTTCCAGGGCAACTAGAGGCAGCAGTTTTGCTCGACCACCGAAGTAATCAGCTTAAGTTGGCATAGGCGCCTGTTGGGTCATCTGCACTGGTATTTCTGGCAAAGCGCGTTCGGTAGTGATCGAAAGGCATGCCACCTTGATCGTTGAGCCCCCGAGACGCGAATCTCGTTGGAAACATGGTTGGACATGTTCCCTTATGGATGTTATCCCGTAGTCGCAGATAGCCAGGCTTTGGCTTAATTGTCTGTTTTCGACAGGGAATATAGTCCGTAGATGTAGTATTCGCGACAAGTCTTTATCGAATCGACGGTAGATCCCACCTCCGCTTGTGGCTTATTGAAAAGCCATACTTTTCCTCAGTTGACGTTCACGTTGCTGACTCTGCAGTTCCAGTCGCTCAACTGCGTACTTCAGCCGTTCCTTCTTCTGGACGAGCCGTCTGTATTCCGCTGCTTTTGCGACAGCGCTACTAGCGTCTTGTCCCTGTCGATCGCGTATGGCGCCGACACCGCGACTCGAAGATTGACGGCTGTCGTTGGACTGGAGTCGGCCCTCCTGGAGCTCGCATTTAGCTTTAAGGGCCTGTTCGCGACGGGAGAGCTTCTCGACATGGTTTGATGCTAGGGATAATAGATGCGCGATACTCGGTGTGATTTCATCCAAGAGTGACTGCTGTGCTTCGCGCAGAGTAGGTTCGGGGAGGAGTTCGAAGTGCTAGCATGGAATCCGGGAATCAGCAAATCAATAAAAATGATAGGCTTCTCATGCTATCATGTCTCTTACCCGCGTTGTCTGCAAGACCTTGCACAATCGGGGAAAGTCGCTAACAGCGGAGTCGAGGGTCGCAATGGAGGAGTCGAGGGTTCGTAGTGAGGATTGAAGTGAGTCAACTGAGGCTTGAAGTGATGCAGCCATGTTGAAGCATGCGTTATTATTTATTATCTTTGTCTCGGCGTAGATAGTTGGAGGTTGTAACAACCAGCCCTCTCGCATGCTGTTCCTCATTATTATTGTTTATTTGCTGCTGAGGGGTCTGCGGGCCAGTAAAAGCGGCACCCGTTTAGTGCCCACTCCGTAAAAGCGGCCGGATATCGGCCTTCCGGGCAAACCTCGTTGCTTCCGCTTCTCCTCATCGCACCGTTCTCAAGCTCTACAAACTCTCTGATCCCTCCGCAACCAGAAGTCAGCTTCAAATTGCATAATAAGCCACAATGTCTCTCCTCGGAAAGAAGTTTCCCGCCCCTGTGGGTATGTTATAAGACCCCTACTACGCTCGTGCGATGGCGATCGGATCACCTCACTAACCGCTCAATCACAGCCAAGCCTATGGCTCCTTTCTTCGCTGCCGGTATGCCATCCTGATTTTATCGCGGATATGTCGAGCTCGGAGATTGAACCGAAGGAAATGCGGTCTCGATCTTAGCCAAAGCTGGAGTGCCCCAGTCTAACGCGGATTTTGTTGCAGGTGTCGTCATCCTCTACGGCGTCAACTCTCTCGCCAACGCTCTGATGAACAGTGAGCCTCCCTTCTGTACTGCGACTATGGTGGAAGACTTCCTTTGCGGATGCGCCTCAGCCATGCGTTCTGGATTCTATGACCTCAATCGACCATGACTGACATCTACCGTTTTCTAGCCGAGGAGTTCAAGAACGATCCCCGCAACCCTAACGCTAAGAACGTCAAGCACTGATTTCATTCAAAAATACTCAATGATACCAGTATAGCGGAGGAAAGAGGACGGTCAATGGTGGCATCACTCCTGCATTGCTGTTGCACTTCGCTCTGAATTCGCGTGCAGCCAACCTGTACCAGCATATAGAATTTACCGCATTGGGGTACTCTGACGAATAGTAAAGGTGTACAATTACTTCCGACCTCGTTTCGGTCTGTGTCGCACGTACTCTTCGGTAATTGTGCCTTCTTCATGGACGTTCTGCGGCTCTCCAGAACCACACTGGCATTGTAGGAACGTGTAGAGCGTACACTCCAGCTCTAAACCACCCGGCAGGAGCAAATGTAGAGGAAACCCTAACTGTCACTAATGGAACCGTCAAAAGCGAGATTGTCTATTGGTGGTTTATGCTCTCTGTTGCGATGACGCCGTAGTCTAAGTGGCTCTATCAATGCTAGAAAGTACTTGAAAGGATTGTCGCATGACAGATTCGTAGGATCCGATTAGACTAAACATATGCAGATCGATAAGCCGCACAATCATATTCTATATAACATACTAGGATTAATTGCTCCATATATCGGTCTTCCCTGATATCTGGGCCATCCCGGGCTAATCCCGATGTGGAAGGCACATTTTGCCAACTCCGCCGCTCCGTTTGAACCGCTTTCAATTGCGCCGGTGCTCCAAGACATCCATTTGACAGCGACGAGAGCTACTTCTTACCGTTCATTTTACTATTCAACATGTCGCAGTTCAGGTCAAAGAGGCTGGATCTCAGCGGGTTTATCAATGCCCGCGTGATCCGCGACCACACGAAACGCAAGGTCTTCGAGCAATATGAGCCTGATCGGTATGACCACCTTAGACCTCCAGTGGCCTTCGGCTAGGAAGTTTCCAAACGACATTCAGAGCTAATCCGCCCTCTTACACTATATAGGCAAGCTCTCCGCTACATCATCCGCAACACTACCCTCCCCCAGCGTGTCCGTGCCCAGGCTCAGCTGCAGCTTTCTCAGATGCACGCCTACACCCGGCCGACGCAGATCAAGAACAGATGTGTGGCAGGAGGAATCGCTAGGAGTGTGATACGCGATTTTAGAATTGCGAGAGTAAGTGAAGAGCTTGCTTGGTGATTGTTGATGTTCCGAGCGGGTTGGCTAATTCAAATTGTTCATAACAGTATCAATTCCGTCAGCAGGCGCTTAATGGTGAACTCCCCGGTGTGAGGAAGGCGAGCTGGTAGAGTTCTTCTACTTTGCAAGTTGTATTATGTTGGCGATTTTGGGACGGCTGGTTTGCATGCAGGCGTTTTATCCTCCTTTCCTTCTCCGAGAAATGTACAATAGATGCGATGCTTGATTGAGAAAATTCAGTCAGTGAACACTTGACTCGTTAGGGCCTTGCTGGTAGATGGGTGAAGTTATGCCGGTATGATATTTCTCACTTTGAGGTTGCTGGTGAGGATAGGTGAACCTTTAGTCTGGTGGTATGTGAATTCCCTCGAAGGCAATCAAGACATCAATGCCTCGTGCTTGGGCCAACACATTCAGGGCTGCTGAGGGAAAGGGAAATCAGTTCATATTCACCCAAAGCAAACGATTATCTTTCACTATTACATTTCATCGGATACGTGCAGCTCTCATCACCAACCACTTTCTCCAAAGTCCACTACACACCACCTCTCTCACCATAAATTTTGTTCTATTTCTACATTCTCTTAACTGGAAACTCGCAGAGCTTCACTCGTCACTTTTCTTCCAGGGCAAACCTTATACAAGTTCGAATCAAAGGTCTTGTTTCCTCTCTACATCTCTTAAGCTGCAATCCCGCAGGGCCCAGTTAACTTCTGAGAAAGCAAGCAACACGATCCTTGACGATGTTTGTCTACCGTCCACAGGATCTGCCTCAGGACCCTGTCTTCCCTGCTGATTTGGAGAAACTTGGGTAAGGGACGGCCAGATGGGTTCGAATCTTGCCCGTCAAGTCTAACGCACATGTCGCAGGTACTTCGTCAATGAAAAGGATCAGATCAGAAAGATTGCCGATCCCGAACAGGATTTCCAGTTCAAGATCAATAGAAATGACCGATGGAACGAGGTACAACGAGGGGCAATGAATGGTAAGACTCTTAGACTCTTCTCCAGTCCGAGAGCTAAGACAGCTTGGTCCACTGACATGACTAGAATGCATTCGCACTATCGTCTCCTCACGTCTGCGCAGTCTGGGACTCACTACTCTCCGGCTTCCTCTATCTTCTGGTCCTAAAGATCCTCATGTTCCAATTTGGGTCTCTGCGAACCTAGCTCGCGCATCCCGCGTCATCGTTGTCTTTGGGGAGCCCATTCAGGACCTTGGTATCTGGGCATACCGTACTGTAGGCACAGAAGGTGTCGACGCAGGTTCAGCTGTGGCTTTCGTGAGAGCAATCCTGGGACAGAAATCCGGAGCAGGTTTCAAGGATGCAGACACTGCTTTACTTCTGGCGAATACAGGTCAGCTGATTTGGCACTGTGGTTCCAGTCGAGCAATCACTCATCAAACGTGGTTCGCCCTTCCGCGGTCCTCGGCTGTCGATGCGCCGCTGAGGATGACCCGTCGAAACAAGATCCCTTCGAACCAGGACTGGCAGGAACATGTTGCTTGCGTCTTCGACGAGATACTCTCGGCCCGCGGTCGCCTCGTCAGGGAGGACGCGAAGATAGACATCATTGGCTTGTCCGAGGGAGGTCTTGGAGCGATTCGGTATCTCGAAGCTGAGTGTATGCTTTGCCTTTACCCTTCTTCCTCTATGCCAGAGCTGTTGTAGACACCTGCTGACACAAGCTCATGAAAAGGGGATTCCTGGAGACCGTACATATCCGCCATCGCATTGTCCAACCCTCTCCATCACACGGATATCGACCTTGTCGAAGAGAGCCCGTCTGTGCCATCATCGTTCATCTCTTTCATCTCCTCGCGCTGCCGCGCTTATGTGCTCTCCGACAAACATGTTGGCTTCCCCCTGCCAGGCTTTCAAGAATACGGCTGTAATTGCTACTCATCTGGTGAGGAGCTGAATACAGAATGCATCATGCCCAAGGCTTGGGAAGATATGCTTGAGTGGCTGGCAAAGATGTATGCGGACCCTTCTGACGGTGAACCACATCTCGAGATCAAAAACCTGGACGGCGCCGCTTCGGAGACCGTTGCTGGGAATGGAGATTAGTTTTGATGGAAAATCAGAGAACTCTTTTTGCCGGCGTTTTGTGCGTATTCCTCTCTACATAGGAGACTTATCTGAAAAGAACACACTGCTCAAGATTCCCTCTTGCCTTTTGATCTCAAGTCTCTATAATTCAAGTATTGTTGTCATCCATTTAAACAGCTGAAGTCGGTGTTAGCCATCAAGCTCTCAATGTTCATTCTCAGCATACAATTTCAGCAAGACATCTCCCATTGACAAGATGCCAATTTAAACTTCAGACAGCTGCCACTGCCAATGGCGACGCCCATTTCTAAATATGGAATCACGTAATTTCTGCGGTGAGCACGCAATGAGCGAAAACAGGTACGACCTGTCCAAAACTGCAATATCCATCGTAGCGTGCTGAATTCATGCAAATATAAGTACCTATTTGATCATGCCACTGTCAATTTAGTTTCTTACCACTATCTACAATGATAGCCTCGACATCTAATGATTTACCATGGCGCATGTACGCAGGATCTCTGGCACTTCGAAGCAGGAATGCACTACGTTAAATCTGCATTCTTCAGTGAAGAATTCGCCGTTCCGGTCTTCATTAACAAATCAGATTGACATTGGCTATTGTCTTCCTTCTCTGCACGTTTAGAGCTACAGTTAATAATGATCCTAATCCTGTCATACTTCTTGTTTAAGTTGTTTCTTCCTCGGAAGTCCACGTTTGGCCCACTTGCCGGCGGGTCGGTCCGGTGGATCTCTTGTTCAAATCAATTCAAAGGGCTTCGCTTCTTTGGTATTCATTAAGTCTGACGAGTTTTGAATTTCTCAGTGGCTGATAAGTGATCAGGTCATTCCTCATTTAATGTGAGTGAGTAGGTTGATGGAAACATGCCTTTGCAGGGGCGCTCAGTAAGCATTCCGCCAATTGACAAGAAACATGGAACCGACATGAGTTCCTGAAAACTAAAAAAGATATCTTTGCTCACTACTACCGAGAATGCTTCTCTTTTGAAGAGGTCGCATATGAGAAAGTCATCGATCGATGAAAGGTATAAATTAGGTACCATCATCGAACCTTCGCAGACATCTCTCAGTATGGGGATATATATCCCTGTACAACAAGATGCATCCCTTCAGTTATTTTCCCTTGCGGCATTTGGTTAGATATTTCAAAAACTGAATTGTTACAATGACAATTGTTTGGTGCGGCTGAACCTGGTGTTCAATTCCAAAGAATACCAGACTGAAGACTCAGTTACAGCTCAAGAGTTCCTGCTGAGATGGCCTTGTCATGAAGGATTGACGTTTTCTACACTTGACATGTCTCCTGGTATTTCGTCTTATTGGTGACCAACCTGAAGATGAGGTATGCTAATGTTACACTGTCTATTTACACGTCAGCTGCCCTCAGGTGCTGAGCGCCGAAGCACGAGCCCCTGGATCTGGTGCTGACTGCCAGGGTTGTCTGCAGGCGCTGAAGTACCACACAAAAGAACATACGAAGGCTCGAAAGACGTTTCGACTTTCGAGGTGGCTGCGATTTATCCGTTTGACAATCTGTCAACCATCCCACTAGTCCAGCGTGAGTCAGGCCTGCGAATCGCTATAGCGTGGAAACACCGATGAATCCGCTTATACGCGGTCATGACTTCTCCCGTCAAGTCAGGTGAGGGTTTGGGTTTGCTTTCAGTGTCCATGAGGAAGGAACATGGCAAAAAGCTAGAGCGGCGCATTGATCCGAAGCAGCCACAGTCGCCTCATGTTGTATCAGACTGACAGTATTGTACGGACGTTCTGATATCACCTTGACGATGCCTTATACAGTTGGCGACAATGATCGAATAAGCATGACAATACACTATGATTATCGAGACAGTACTCGGACATGCTGCACTATAATGTGGCACGATGGACCTCAGTCGACACACGGCGACTTGAGGACGAAGGACACCAGGTCTGGAGTCAAAGCTTTACGGAGGACGCCGAAAAGAGGGGGAAAGGACAGATTTTTCGAGACTGTTGCCAGTCTTGCGAAGCACCCAATTCCATTCGTCAACTCAATTTGATCGAGTAAAAGGAACGGCCCAGGAGTTTCGATCGAGTAAGAGGGATGAGAAATCCGCAGGGAGATGCCCGATCGAACCAGCGGAGACGCCCGAAAGATCAGGCATCCATTAGTGGAAAGGCTTGTGATTGGCCCGGAAGTTCGGCCATTGTTACGAACTATGAAAATTTTACACAGCCGGTATTTTACGGATCGCTTGCCACTTTGCCTGTGGATTTGGGTTCCGATAACCGGATCTGGTAAGCATGAGGGTATCCAGACGGTGCACACCGTCCTCCATACAGTGTCCACAGGTGTATGACAGGATTGTGAGTAGTATGGAGGCGTGATGGTACTTGAGAGAATGGATACGTTTATTTGACTGTCAGATTTGCTGAAACAACAGCCTGAGCAACAGGCACGAGCCTCTGCTCAAGGCGATAACCGAAGCCAGTCTGGAAGGTAATTCCCATCGAGTAATCCAAACTGAACCAGTGGGTATTTCGGGGATCGTGATCTCGTTCCCCCTTTTGGCTGTGCGGATGGCCCACGCACCCCGTGGACGGCGTTCTAGGTTACTCGACCGTATCCAGGGGTCTTCCGGTATATAAGTGGTGAGTCCTTTCAGGGTCAGCCATGATAATAATAGGAATCTCTGAGATAGGCCTTTGCGTTCTTTCTCTGTTTATCCGTCTCAGCTTCCCCCGATTTTCAGCCGAGTGGCGGGTCCAGAACATTTTTCTTATCCTTATCAACACCTATCAGCAGCTTTATCTCCTTATCCTCCCTTATCAGCACTCGATCAACAAGCAATTCCTCTCCCCCCGCAAATCTTTTGTAGAGGAAACAGCAGTCTCTCTTTCTTTCTCACTGCTCCGTACCTCTCCTCTCCTTCTCAATCATTTCGTCGTTCTTTCTCACTGTATCCCCTTTTCTCTACACCCCTTCACCATGGAGGCTCCCTCTCCAATGCCTTCAATCTCCGTGGTGGCCTCCTCGCGCGCCGTTATCTCCGGCCGTTTGACATCGGCCACCATTGTCATCTCCCGTACCACTGGCAAGATTACTGCAGTCTTCGACTCCGTCATCCCTGCATCTGACTTCCCCGCGGGGACTCCATATACCGACTATTCCCCTCATGTCCTCTTACCTGGTTTGGTCGATGCACACGTCCACCTCAATGAGCCTGGCCGGACCGAGTGGGAGGGCTTTTACACTGGAACACAGGCCGCCGCCTTTGGTGGGGTTACCACCGTGATTGATATGCCGTTGAATGCCATTCCTCCAACCACAACCGTCGCCGGACTGAAGGAAAAGATTCGGGCCGCCGAGGGCAAGTGCTGGGTGGATGTTGGTTTCTATGGCGGCATCATCCCCGGCAATGCTGGCGAGCTCAAGGCCCTGGTCCAGCAGGGTGTGCGCGGCTTCAAGGGTTTCCTTATCGACAGCGGGGTATGTATCTGCCCCTCTTGCGTTCTTCGCTGCACACTGACCGTTTCACTCTTTGACAGGTGGAAGAGTTCCCCGCTGTCTCGTCCGAGGACATCAAGTTGGCCATGAAGGAGTTGGCCGATGAACCCACAACCCTCATGTTCCACGCAGAGATGTTACCCCCCATCGCGGCCTCTGTAGGAGACGCGGTCAGTACTTCCGAACCCCCTGCCGCCCCAGCAGGTCCTCTGGAAGCTTACTCCACTTTCCTTGCCTCCCGTCCCTCAGTCTTCGAGACTTGCGCCGTACAGGAGATCCTGTCACTGGCTCACTTGGCTCCCAATCTACCCCTGCACATTGTCCACCTATCGGCCATGGAGGTGATTCCTCTCTTGCGTAAAGCCCGCGCCGATGGTGTCAAGATCACAGCCGAAACATGCTTCCACTATCTGTCCCTCGCCGCTGAGGAGATCCGCGATGGCGACACACGTCATAAGTGCTGCCCTCCCATCCGCTCAAAAGTGAATCAGGACAGCCTCTGGGCCGAACTCGAACGCCACGCCGAGGACGGAGTCATCAAGACTGTAGTGTCGGACCACTCTCCCTGCACACCGGACCTGAAACTCTTGCCATCCCATATTCCTGGCCATCATGCCGCCAATGGCGAGGTCGAAAACCCCGGCAGCTTCTTCGCCGCCTGGGGTGGAATCTCGTCCGTCGGCCTTGGACTCCCTATCATGTGGACCGAGCTCAGCCGTCGCAAGCGCCTGACTTCCGCCCCGGATGACGCCAACACCAAGCGTGCCCTTCAGGACATTGTGCGATTGTGCTGTGCCAACACCGCGGCGCAGGTCGGCCTGGAGAGCCAAAAGGGCGACCTCGTTCCGGGCTTCGATGCCGATATCTGTGTCTTTGACGACGCCGCCGAATGGGTCGTTGAGCCCAGCACCATGCTTTTCCGCAACAAGTGCTCCCCCTACCAGGGTCGTACCCTTCGAGGCATGGTCCGCGAAACCTGGGTGCGAGGCCAAAAGGTCTTCAGCCGAGACGATGGTTTCGTTGCAAAGACCCCAACCGGTCACCTTCTTCTCGAGAAGCGGGTTTGATTCTTTTCATTTTCCCTGATACCCATTTCCTCGATCGAGACTGTTGACAGTCTGCCAGTCTGAACAAAAGCGATTTCTCCCAATCTGTTGACATGATGAACGACGCACGATGCACCGCATTATTGATGACCATTAATTATAATGACTTGAGCAGCAGCATATTCGCTGATTCTGATGCCGCAAGCGCCGCTGTAGATTTGAAGTTAGATTTTGATAGACGAATACCATGCATGATTCATGACTCTGTTTGTCATTTCAGCTCTGGTGCTCCCAGAGATTTGGAACATCCTGAGAATGATCCATTTCGGTGATTCTTCAACAGTACGAAATTGTAACTTACAGTCATCCCACGTTATCATCGTTCTTCTGACCCTCCTTCTCCCATTTCTCCCTAACCCTCCGCCGCACGCCTCCATTCGCGCCCCTCCCCCATATTGTCTCCTGCTCTTCGTCAATTCTCTGGATCTCCTCGTTCTCCATCTTGCCGGCTCGACCCCCAACCACATCACTCCCCACCACCTCCTTCCGCTCCCTGATGCGCCTCTCACGCGCCCGCGCCTGGTCAACCTTTTGTAGATAAATCGCATAGATAAATACTTCCGCCACACCCACCATCAGCGCGGCGAACAGGGACACCAGAACCCGCACCGGCTCCGACGCGCCCCCACTCACCCTATTCACACTCGGTCTGCTGGGTGGCTGCACCCGCCACAACGAGGATACAGAGCTCACCAAGATATCAGGCGTATGGAAGCTCGTCAGTGCCCAGTACACGCTGAACCCGGTGATGAGCACCGAGAGGAAAATGTTCAGTACCAGGGAAGGGGTGAGCGGGTCTTCAGTCTCCGTGTCTCCGGCGGGTCCTTTCGAGTCGTGAAGGGCGGCGAGAGTCGGCGTGGAGGAGGAGAAGATCGGCGAGGGCCCGCTGTGCCCTGGTGTGGTGGGTGCGAATGTTGTGGCTGTCATGCGGTTGTAGGCGTCTGCTTCGGCGGCGGCGAGGAGGCGGGCCTTTAGGGCGAGGTACTCGGGACTCTGGCGATCATGCTGGTTAATACTTGGTGTACGGGTAGGGAGAGATGGGTAGGACGTACAGGTTCAGGTTTCTTAGGCGGAGGAGGGACGTAGACTTTTGTGCCGCGGAGGAGCGAGTTGAGGCTTCTGTCTGGGCTTGGATCGGGACTGCTGCTCTTGGCGCCATTGCGGAAGTAGTGTGATAGACGGATCACTTGCTCGTGCGAGATTGGGGAGTTGATACTCAGAGAGTCGGGGAGGTCCAACTCCTTGCGAGACGAGGGGGGAACGGCCTCGAGTGCGGAGATGATATGAGTGGTTGTGACGAGGAGGACCATGGTGTTGTCGACAGGGCAGATAGGAGGCTTAGTCCATGGTTCATAGATGATCAGATATGGACACCTGTGTATCGTGGTAGTTGAGATGGGATGTTGTCTAGGAAGGATAGAAATTGGCCGGGATAATGACGACGATGGAACCTTGCCCGATTAGGCAAGTGAGCTCCCCCACACCAATGATCCATCACCACCAATCAATAATATCACCGGCTTCATCGCCGCCATTCTCAGATCGGCCCTCCTCCGCCATATCCCTCTCTACAGGCATAATATCATAACTCTGGGGCTCGGACTTTGTCTGCCGTCACTCAACTCCACAATGGCAGACAAGAAATCCAGGTAAGTTGGAACCCCGAGGGAGCAAAAAAGTCCATCACCCCTCACAAGTCCCTCCAAGCCGCCGCACCAGCACTCCAAAACTGACAACCATCCACATCCAGCACCGTAACAACACAAACGAACCCGCGCGGGATTCCCGCCGCCCCCTTCATCGACAATGTCAGCGACTACGTCGCCTCGCGCGCAGACGTGGAACCCACCCTGCAGCGCTTCCAGGAGATGATCTCCAAATACCAATTCATGGAACTGAACACCCAGCGCCGAGCGGCGGGCCTGCGAGAAAAGATCCCCGACATCAAGAAGACATTAGACGTGGTGCGGTTCTTGAAGATGCAGAAAGAAGTAGGTCACCCGCATCGCCGTCCCCGACTAATACCTCTTTGCAGATGCTGAATGAAGATGGGTAATGGCAGACAAACTCCTCCTCAACCCTCGAAACCAGCTTCGAGTTAAACGATACCCTCTACGCGCGCGCGCAAATCTCCCCCGCCGACACGGACGAAGTATACCTCTGGCTCGGGGCGAACGTCATGCTCGCGTACCCCATCCCCGAGGCCGAGACGATGCTCTCGGAGAAGCTTTCTGCGGCAGAGCAGAGTCTAGCGAACTGTGATGAGGATCTGGAGTTTCTGAGGGAGCAGATTACTGTGCGTACAGGAGTATTGTTTGTTTTTCTGTCGAGTTTCGACTGACCTTCTGAAATAGACCATCGAAGTCGCGACCGCTCGTGTCTACAACTGGGACGTTGTACAGCGGCGGAAAGAAAAGGCTGAAGGCAAGGGGGAGGACGACGAAGAACCTACCGACAAGCGCAAGTCAGGTGGCTAAGTGTTTAAAGCCAGAAATGCAATTCCTCAATTATGTCATGACGAGCGCCTTGTAGAGCATTCATATCCGACGAGGAGGCACTCACCTTTGCTCCTCCGTATTCTGTGATGACCGATCTTTTGGGATTGGATTGCCGAACATCAAGCCTAATGGTCATGGTCATCGGGCGACCACTACCAGGACGGTAGAATCATGTGGCTCATCAGCCATGCTACATTGGCTCTGGAATATCAAAGGACTTCGTTGTTCGCTTGCTATTCTATTCGCGCAAGATCAATTCATTCTATCATCAAGACGTAAAGGCTTCGCTTCTTCTAATCACTAGTATGAAGTAGACGCAACCTGAAGGAAGGGGTCGCGTTCGAATGACATTGTAGCATCATATATCAAGCACAAACCAGAAATAACAGTCATGACTTCTCGCACTTGGAGATACACCAAGTTAGTGGAATGGGGCACACATATGATCATGGCTGGTCAAAAACGCCAACATCATAATTATTCAAACAATCAAACCTCGTAGTCTATGCAGAATGCAAACTGAACCAAGAACGAGAGTTGGAGTGCCTTCTAAAACCAAAACCCAAACCAAATCATTAAACAACGTAGTGGATCGCAAATATTAGAAAGAGAATGTCGTCAAATCGTAAAATATCCTGGCAATGTGGATGTCGCAAGACAGCAACACGCCTGGCTCGGCCGCGTTTAGCGACCACTCAATTTCCTTCCCTGTCTGGAATCTCCGGGAATGGAATTGGCGAGCAATCGATCGGGTAGCATATCAGCATCGGAAATCGCCCTATCTCGTAGCCTCTTTGACATCTCCATGTCAGCTTCATCGCCAACAAACGTCCACTCCTCACTGTCTTCAACATCATCATCAGCATCCTGCTCGGCGGTCGTTTTGGCAGAAGGCGTTGGCGAAAAAGGCGTGGATGAAGCAATGGAGCGCTGGCGGGCTAGCGTTTTGGCGTATTCAAGGTCGCGGTAGATAGCCTGAATAGCGGTTGCTACTCCATCTTCCTGTGATCGACTGTTAGCATATCTGTTATCACGAGCACTTGATCGCAAGAACGTCACTTACACTACGGATCCTTGCGCCTAGATCCCGGGCTCTGATGATCATTCGCTCGCTATGCGTGGCTTCCCAGAGTGCCCGCGAGAAAACGCTCACGTTAAGCTTCTTCATGCAAATCCCTACGCCCAAATCTTCAACTCTCGATCCGAAGAAGAACTGATCACCGAAGAAAGGCTTGACGATCGTAGGAACGCCGGCACGCAAGCTCGCCCCGGTTGTACCCGCTCCTCCATGATGAACGGCAGCGTCGATCTGCGAGAAGAGCCAGTCATGCGGCGCAGCCTGAATCTGGAGAACCTCTGGCGGTAGTGGTACTTCCGGTTTAGCACTGGAAGGATCGCCTAGCCTATCGGACCATCCTTTGGAGAGAATGCAGCGAACATCAGCCTTCTGGACTGACTCAATGACTGTCTTGGTGAGTGCTGAAGGATCAGACACAACTATTGACCCGAATCCGATATAGACTATCTTTTTGCCATCTTCGCGGGCACGTTGAATGAATTCGGACAGTGCGGTTGGAGGAGTCCAGTCGACTCCCTCATTAAGAAACCAGTATCCGGTAATGCGAATCCAGTCGGGGTAGTCCAACGGTGGTGGTACTACTGAGGGAGAGTAGTTATAGAGAAATGGGACTTTGTTCGGCTGCATTTTGTCCAGGGTAGTTGCCTTTAGGCCGAGCTCGTTTTTCCGCCATCTGTTCACCTGCCCGGCAATCGCCTTCCAAAAGACATTGTCAAACATCACGTAGGTTATATAGTTGTATGCACCACCCATTCTGTGCTCGGGCACAGCAAAGGCGTGTGGATAAGCTCTTGTCCGTGACCACGGCATTGTGAAGGCCCGAAAGTAAGGGATTCTCAGCGCCTCGGCGATGTGTATACCCGCCATTGCACTGGGTGATTCAATGAGAAGATCGCTGTCCTGGCAGCTAGCCCATGCCGATGTCAAAAGATCGTCAATCCAGCCACGGAACTTTTGCGACGCCTCTTTGAGAAATGAATACGTGAACATCCCATTCTCGACGCAAATGCGCATGAGCTCCGCTGGGTCACCCTCCACGGGAGCAAAATCAATGCCATGTTTTCTCACCCATGGCTCGAATTCTGCATGGGTTGCAATCTTTGGCCTATGGCCTTCTGCAAGTAGCCCTTTACATAAGGCTATGTATGGCTGCACATCGCCTCGTGAGCCAATCGTCAGACAGGTGATCCGAAGAGACTCGGCAGGTTTGAAGTTGACGATGGAAGCGCGAGGATCGTCAAAAATCGGATGTAGCTCGGAAGACTCATTCAAGGGCCGCAAGTCATTTTCGCCATAATCATTAAATCTGGCCTCTTGAAGCATGCGGTGTTCCGCCATCGCTGCTTCAGACTCATCCTTCTCCTGCTCAGCTAGCAGGCCTGACTCTGCCATGAATTTCACAGTCTCCAGATGTTGATGGAGCGTAACAGCGCAATCATCTCGAGCATCAGACGTACGAAACTCGAAGAATAACTCCTCATGTCCGCGGATGATAATAACAAGACCGTGATAGCCAAATCTGAAGCCTTTCTCCTTTTCCACGTTCTCAATATCTCTTAAAGGAAGAATCATCTTTGTACGAGTCCCAGGAATAAGACTGCGGAAACACAGCTTCTTCTGACTGATGTAGATCTTGCCATAGAGTGGAAGCACCCGATGCAAGTATGCAAAGTATGTCGCTTGTAGCTTCTCCGTCGGCGGCAGTGCAAAGTGCGCACGGAAACGGTCGCCATAATTGCAGCCATCCTCCTTGTCTTCAGGATCAACGGCTTGATCATCTGGCAAGACATCTTCTGCCTCGCCATAATGTTTTCGACCCCCAGTCCACATTCCCGAGACTTTCTCTATATAGCCCATAGATTCACTCGCCAGGAGATTACTCATTTGCTTTGACCGGGTCCTCAAGTACTCGGCAAGACCTGCCGCACGCTGGAGAGGATATACTCCGGCTTTGACAAGCTCGTTCAGAGAAGGTGAAGCCGAGAAGGATTTATTCGCATCTTGCGTGTCTTGGTCTGATTCACCGGTGGAACCCCGAGCCTCACGTCCACCTGTATTTCCATCCATTCGTCTGACAAGCTCATCGATCTGTTGACCGGTCCCAACATTGGTACGCGGGGATAGTGATCGAGCTGTTTCGTCAGAATTGCGTCGCCCTCTTCTTTCTGCGCCAGAAGGCCTTCTGTCCAGACCATGAATGGTAGGAGATTGAAAGACATCGCTGCGATTCAAGATCTGGCTCGCTGATTCTGCCGCATCCGTCATAGATTGCCAGGCTGCTGAAGACTCAGTTCCTTGCTCGAAAGAATTCAATATCGATGACGAGTCCTGGTGTTGGGTTGCCGGCGATGATTTTATAACATCATGCGCGAGGCTCAAATGGCTTGTGCTTGCACTCCTTTTCCGCTGCGTCTCATCTCTGCCATCACCTAGACCTCGACTCGTCCTGCTGGTCAACGACCACCTGTTTGGAGATTTGCGGGTACGGTCAGAGCGAGGCGAACGGTCCGGTTGCGGCGAGAGGAGTTGAGAAGAACGTCTCAAAGATTGGCCATTAATGAGGCTTCTGAGGAAATCGAAAGCGTCTCGGCCGGAGTTGAAGAATGTGAAGAAATACTGCGAACCATGAGCCTTGTGCAGAATGATGGTAAGTGAGAGAGACATACCTCATCAATCGCGTACGAATCATCATCCTCAATCACGCGTATTTTGAATGTCTCGGCAAAATCTACCATGGGACTTTCCTCTATGTCTATAATGCTTTCGATCGGAAAAGATATCTTGACGCTTTCGCCCTCGTTGTGTGTGCGAAAAATCACTTTTTGCAGGGCTTTCACCCATTCCTTCGCACTCGTGGAGCTATCAGCTCTAAAATAGTACGTTCTCTGGTCCGTGGTGACCTGAAAGTCTCTAGGTTCCCTCCCTTTCTCTTTCGGTTCGGCCAGCGAGGCAGAAATCCCGTATCGAAGATCGACATGGCCACTCGGAAAGTAGAGATTTGACGGGTCGGCATAGTAGGAAAGAACATCACCCTTTAAAGAAAACCAGTAGCGGTTGTACTTGGGGCTTTTTCGACCACGTTTGTGAAGATACCCAGACTTGATAGCCACTGTAGATTTCTTGGGGAGATAGGCGTAGAAGCAGATATGTCCCTCGGTGACGTACATGTACCCCTGTAAGAGCATGCTCTGAAGAAGAGAGCAGGCATATTCCACAAGAACTTTTTCTGGTTTGTCGAAGCCGAACATATCCATCAACCTTGTAGAAAGCGGAGACACGGATGCCTCGCGAGGACGCTTGTCGCTACTCTCCTCGGAAGAAGACTGGGAACGTTCGGTAGACGAGGCTTTCATATCAAATTGCGCTTGAGCTTCTACCATACGGCTCAGGATAGGAGCTGCTCGCGGAGTGGCACTACGCGGTCGCGTAGGAGGTGGAACGCTGAGCCTTTCATCGCCCGTTGAAGGATCGGTCTGTAGCTCTTGCTTGGAGTTTGACTTGAAGGGCCGAAATAATTTATGGTCCGATATTGTCCTTCTATGGCGACGGCCTCTTGTACCCAACTCCTTCTCTGCTTTCCCATCGGTCCGCGAACTGGATCTTTGGCTCGAGTTGAGCGAGGGCGCATTTGCCAAGGGAGACTTTCCTTTCCTGACGGAAGACTCCTTCCTTGTCCGTTCTTCTGTTTCTCCATCACTGTCACTTGACTCGTCAAATCGCGCATGAAAGTCGGACCTGGAGCCAACAGCGGCAATCATCCCAAATATGGATTGTTGCATGTATTGGAGATTGCCCTCGCGAGAGCCAGATCCTCCGGGAGGTGCAGTAAAGTCGACCTGGGCATCATGATTGTCTTTCAGTCTATCTGGCAAAGCACTGGGAAGAAGACGGCTCGTGGACAGGGACTGTCTGCTTGCGCTGAGCTTGCGGTCCACCCGTCGCTTTGCATCGTCCAGAAATGGGCGCATTCTCAACGTAGGTCAGAACCTGATGCTCAGAGACCAAACAACGTAAAGAAATGCAGCGGTAGATCGCGGCCGCAGCTTTGCGGTGGGGAGCGACAAGGCTATGATGACTGCGGTTGAAGGTGTGCGTTGTCCACGAAATGGGTCGGAGGCAACAAGTCAGATGTCACAACCAGGGCTTGGAGTAAACCTAGTGTTACAATAGGCAGATGATCCTATCAGTCAGTTGAGTGGTCCACAACAAGCAGCATACCCTATAATGGATAAAGAAAAAAAAGCATGCAAGAGAACGAGATAGATGGATGCTCACTGTCTCTATAGTAGTACTCCAGACTGATAAGGGTCTCCAACAAAGTTGTTATCAAAGCACCAAATCGCTTGAGGAGGGAGTCATTAGGGCGACACAAGGGAAGGGCTCTGAGTCATGCTGAAGAGAAGGACTAAGGCATGATCCTTCAGATGAAGATCCACGAAGCAGAAAAGTTCCAGTAAATGAACAACGTGCAGTGATTCTAAGCAAGTACTTAGAGAGTCAGAGAGGAACAATGCCGAACGCCCTAGCTTCACCTCTGGCGTCACTTGTCTGTATCAGCTGTTCATCCGTCCCCGGGCCCCACCAATCATGGGAATTGCATGTGATTGAGGCATGGTATTCATCCAATCAGAAGCGGTTTGCAATCGCTCAACTGGCTTATGTCATCACCCTGCCTGTAATTTACATTACCGTCTGATCTGATCTGGGCATGATATGAAGAGTAAAGAAGTGAAATGATCAAGCAATATTTCATGTGTCTGGTCGCATCAAGATCATATGATATTTATTGATTTTCTGTACTACCTAAGTATCCTTCCGCTGACCAAGTGCCGTCAGTCTAGTACAAGCACGGGGCTGATGCCGGTATCAGTGGCTGTGCAGTGTGCTCAATTTGGCTTGGGATTTGGTCAAGAGCATCACTACCTAGGTACCTTGTATCTTCAAGGCCGTACCTACTCAGAAATTAGGTATGGTAGCTAGCGCATCCCTCATAGAGGACCGGCGACTGACGTGTTTACCCAGCATGTTGAGCACGTCAAACACGTCGGTCAAGCACCTTGTCCCTCGTAGATTCAACATAGGGAGCAGAGAGCCAAGATACAAGGTAGTACTAGATCCCAGGCTCGAGCATCCAGAACGTCATGCTCGGCCCAAAAATGCTTTTGATAGAAATCGAAAGACCGGAGTGCAGGCATCATTGGCCATGATGCGCCATCCGCGTCAATTGGACAACTTTTTTCGCCTATGAACAACATGAAAAAACAGTTCTCCTCTCGCCATGTATCAGACCTTCTCCTTCTTCCGTTTCTTCTCATCTCGATTTTTGCTTGATTTCTTCGACTTGTCCTGTCCCGCTTTCTCATCAATCTCCATCTGTGATGCATCGACCGACTGTTTCTTGGACTTCTTCCTGGGCAAGGCACCCGACTGGTGTCCTTCGACTTCTTCGGGGTGCTTCCGTTTTCTTTCCTCCCGATCGGTCTTCGATCCCTTGGGAAACTTGAAAGTTGGCTTTCCCTCTCCCTCGGACTCTTCCGAACTCGAACCAATCGTCTCTGGTGGACCCTCTCCACTACCCACCGGGCGAAACCGCATCTTCAGATGTTTCGGTTGCTTCCTTGGCGGCTTGGCCTGATCCTGTGCTGCCGCCAATACTGCGTCGTCGGTCCCTAGGCTTTTAGGGAGGTCGATCATTTCTTGTACATGATACGTAGGAATGGTAGTGGCAGGTGTGCTGTAGTATGTCTGCGTCTTCGAATCGTATAACAGGAGACTCTTCCCACCCAAGTCGCCCTGGCTAATGTTCTCGGGTGGGATACCATATTGCACGCCCTCGTGCTTCAGTACCGGCTCCCCTTGTAAGATCTTTGCCAGCGACACCTCTTTGACTTTGGAGAGAGGGAGGAAGGAGGGCGCAGTGATGTGGAAGATTTGTTTGCCGCGAAGGTCGGAAAGGAGGGAGGATGTGGTGGAAGACGGCGGTAATTGCTTCTTCGCAGCTTTGAAGCCCGATGGTGGCTTGTAGGGAGGTCTTGGGTAGAGGGAGTCGTTTGAAGATGAGCTAGTGCGCGTAAGCTTGCCAGTTTTTCAAGATCAACGTAAGCCATAGAACCTACACATTGGAAGCCTTGACCTCCGGGGATGAAGGGACACTTTCAGAATCGGAGCTGGCCGAATCTTCCGACTCAGAACCTGAGCTTGAAGAGTCTTCTGTCTCTCGATCCGATTCCGACTTCTTTATTGGGTCGGGCGATGTCGATCTGCTGCTCGAACTACTTTCGCTGTCCGAGGCAGCCTTCTTAACTGACTTGGCTGGCGCCATTGTGCTCGACAGAGCGGTACGTCGAAAGCGTTTGAGATTTGGATGCGGAGTGTTCGGGACTTCCAGCCTCGGCCTGCTGGCTGCGCTCAAGGTATTGCAAATGCCAACAGATCAATGAAATTCTGGCCCTAACAGAGGCAAATATGTATGATTAATTAAAGTATCGGTGAAGAGTTGACTCCGCAAGTCGTGAGGTTATTCCGCCGCGAAATCTAATGAGCGACAACTTTTTTTTCCTCCTCCGCGGAGCACAGACCACCCTCTAAAGTCCGCAATCCGCGATGCTATGAATTTTTTGAGGTCCCGCCTTTTCATTGAATACATGCTTTTGTTTCCATATTCTTGAGTCAATTGCCCTCAACATTCGTATCTCATGAAAAGAAAAGCTGAGAAGCAGCAGGCGACTGGTACCGACTCACTTTCCCTCCGTGCTCTTGCTCACTCTCAAGCAGATAGCTTACTGAATATTGTCTTAGCTCCGGTCAGCGCTTTTGCGGCGCGCAAAGCTCGGCAACAGCAAGCGCAGCCTGTAGCGCCAGAGAAGACCGCGCAGAATGAACCTGCTGTCGAGCCGCCATCCAAAAGAGCGCGGCGCTCACTTGAGGAGGGGGCCGCGAGGCAGGCCGCTAACGGAGACGATCGCGTACGGACAAGGCGATCTACGAGAAGGGAGGAAGAGACCTTGAGCTCTGTTGGGTTTGCTGACAAGCAGTCTCAAAGGTCTGCTGTCGCGGCAAGAGCTCAGATAACAGAGCGGGCACCAGAGGGAGAATCTGAGACCTCCGATGCCGCCGAGGAAGAGGAGGAGGATATACTGGACGAAAATGGCGTGGGAGTCGTTGCTGTGGAGGATGACGCTGAAGGGTGAGTTTAGAAATGTTGTTTCAGAAGAGTACATGCACTAACTTCTACAGCTATGAATCCCCGGCCGATGGCGTCCCGCAGGTCCAAAACTTTTCACTCTCAAAGACACGGTTGAACAAGAGCAATATCGTATATAGTGATGAGCATACACTCTGTGTTCGGCTCAAAGAGAAAACGGTATGAAACGGCATGAGGCATGTATACGTGCTGTACTAATGGCGAAATAGACTCTGGTTTTGTTGGGACATTACGACCTTTGGGTCAAGCGAGGTGTGATTAGCCTGATGGGCGCAAAGTTGCATCCTTCGCCAAGGCTCTACAGGGTTTACGCGCCATCTACGCACTCGTTGCCCGTCATCAAGTGTGTAGCCGGGGTTGATGGCGAAGCCGAGATCGAAGTCAAGTCATGTAACAGTGGCATCTATGGACTGCGGCACTTATCGCCATTGTATCAGCGGATATGGAATGGGAAGAACACACCAGTCGACAAACTGACGTTGAAGAAAGCTTCTGCATCGACCAAGCGAACTTTCTCGGTGGTAGGTCTTCTCCCTTTAGTTCATCCGTCTATCAGCCACCTAACTTCTGATAGTTATATACTTCATCCGACGACTCCTGGAATCGTCATCTGAGGCCACTACATCTTGAAAAGCAATGGAGCTCCGCGATTAAATCGCTCTCGCAGCGAGGGGGACGATTGAAAGTCCTGATCTGTGGTCCCAAAGCCTCAGGGAAATCAACGTTCAGCCGCTACCTCTTGAACCATCTTCTCAGTCCAGCGCCGCAAACCGAAAACAACCACCGGAATACAGACGGAGTCGCTTTCCTGGACCTTGATCCTGGACAGCCGGAATTCTCTCCGATGGGACAGGTTTATCTTGCACACCTTCGCTCTCCATTCTTTGGCCCGCCGTTCACCCATCCCTCGTTGGCTGAATCCCAGGATGGTTCGATCATCCGGGCCCACCACATCGGAGCTACATCTCCTAAGGAAGACCCCGACCATTACGTTTTAGCAGCGATGGATCTTATGGACCGCTATCGAGCCCTACTGGCGAGCTACCCTCAATGTCCACTCATTATCAATTACCCCGGATGGATCTTCGGACTCGGTCTGGAAGTCGCGACATGGCTAGTGAAATCCTTGGGTTTGTCGGATGTCGTCTACATGAGCGAGAAAGGTCCGGCCGAGGTCGTGGAGCCCCTGGGCCAGGCTGCCAATGAAGCTAGAGTTCCTCTGACCACGCTGCCGTCCCAGCCCACCGATTTCGTCAGCAGATCAAGCGCTCAATTACGCTCGATGCAAGTACAATCCTACTTCCATATGTCCCATCCAAGCGAGATCCATAATCCACAATGGCTGGATACAACCATGTCCCGAACTCGACCGTTGGTTGTCGATTACGCCGGGCCACGGCAAGGCATTCGTGGAATAATGGTGATGGGCTCTCAGATTAGCCCTGACCTTCTCCACGAGGTCCTGGATGGAGCGCTCGTTGGCGTTGTCGCCATCGAGTCTCCCGATGCAATCATGGCCCAGGCCGATACAGCCGGTTGCCGTTCAGAACGGGACGCGATTGAGAATGGAACGCAAGGCACCGAAGATCAGTCAGATGCGTCTTCAGACGTCGACATCAGCGAGGTTACGGATGCTTCCCACGCCTACGCCGCGCCTACATCGTCCTCCCCCTCTATTGAATCAATGATAACACGTACCCCGAACGAAGATCTCCCCTACCTCTTCGTCGGCTCCGGGAGCAGCAACCCTCTCGACCCCAAGGCCTCAAACTGCCTGGGTCTGGCTCTCATCCGCTCCATCAACATTTCATCACGCAAGCTGGAACTCATCACTCCAATCCCCGGATCCAAAATTCGCGATGCTCTGGAACAGGGCCACGGCATCGTGCTAGTCCGCGGGATGCTGGACAACCCCAACTGGGCCATCAGCGAAGATTACTACGCGGCGCGGGCAGCGGAAAAGCGGCACCAGGAACTTGTCGCCAAAGCACGCAAAGAAACCGACGCCCGGAATGGTCAGGATGCAGCGGTTGGCGCAGACATGCAAGGCATGGTGTCTGCCGTGCTCAGAGACCGGATACGGCGCGCAAGCAACGTGCCCTGGATGACTGTGATAGAGGACAACAGCCGGCGGCACCGGGAGGCCGCACAGCGGGAGAAGTCGCTGTGGAAGTTGCGCAAGAAGGCATACCCCGGTAGCGAGAGTGAAACCGACTGGTAGTTTGCTCGTCGCAGAAATACAACAGTTCAGTTCACATTTACTTGATTGATATTGTAACCCAGCACTGGATACAGCGGTACATGAACCCGCGGAGTGGGGATCTTCATCTCAAGAAGTCCTCTTTCATCCCGCTACCAGATCTCCGGTTACAAGCTGCACATGAGGCGTAGTCTAGCCTACTGGACAACAAATCGCCCCGGCAATAATGGCCACGAATACGGACGCCTTTGCCATAACCCTGGTCATACCAGACGCAACTCGTAAACCACCCGCAAACACAGCTCCTGCCCACGTGCAACTATCCTACGACAGAACACAGAGGCGGAGGCAGGAGCAGGGACTCACCGACCATTCAGCCCCAAAAAGCAAACATCAGCTACCTGATCCCATACTGACAAGATTTCTGTCGCGAATATGGAGGAGGAGACTCTTGATGCCCAAATCCTGTTCACCGTCGCCGTCGCCATCGCCCCCCCTGAGATTCCTACAGCTGGTGGCTGGGGGAAAGCGGGTCTGAGGCTGGATTGCCCCTTGTGCCGGGTGCATTGCCTTGCTACAGGTTCCGAAGATCAGTTCTGAAGCCGAGATGTCGAAATGAAATGTGACTGGTCACTGGGATCTCCTCTATCAGCCATCAGGCATCATCTGCGTCGTGTCTGCGGCGCGCTAAAGAGGAGATCTATCTACTGGTGTCACTGTCAGCCTGATCGTGCCGGTGAGGCCTGTAGATAATGTAGTACATTACTGTGATGTAGGAATATGTCTGCCTGTGAATGATATACTTAGCTGTGGCTGGGGTTGGTTACACTATCACCTAAGCTGATATAATCAAAGGTCCGTTCAAGTATTCACTACGAACCACTTCCTGCTCGAATAGCTATGACGATAATTTGATTACACAATGACATCTAGACTGCAGTTCTGTCTCAGAATTACAAAAGCAAATGCATGTCTCTGCCTGATTACGTTTGATGACGGCCCTATTTTGATTAAACCCCACTGCGAATTCGATAGTGGGTCTTGAAGTACGGAGTATATATGTTGCAGACTGCATGGACCTACAGAGTACTCTAGGTAGATAGATGGAGTGATGAACATGCTAGTTCATACTCGGTGGAAACAGTTTACGAATATTCAGGTATCATGAGTGGCTCAGGACGAAGGGATATTCGCTGTAGGAGAAAACGACAGGCAGGTCTGCCTGTGACATACCGTGTCCTGGATACACCACCCTAGGACTAGGAGTAGATCAATCAGACAACAAGTAAGACGGCGAGCTGTGGAATGAAGGATTCGATCAACATAGACCAGCTCGAGACTCTGATACCTAGCCAATCGATATCAAAGCAACTGGCAGACTATGGCATCACCGGTGCCTCAGTGGGAAGCGTGGGGTTGTCGACTACGTACGGACTCTACGGAGTACAATCGCTGAATTCCCATGCGTTCTATGCGTGAGCTATCTGCAGGAACAGGAATATGAAGCTAGAACTCCACCAATAATCGGTCGTTAATGTCAGACAGAGTCCATAGAGGATGCTCTTTTCGTCAGCGGCAAAACAATCCGATTGGGAAAGTCGAGCATCTTCTCTGCATACTAGCGTAGGTAAGAGTAATTAAGAGAGTGTCAGCCTGTCAGGCACAGTTGCCACGTGGGGAATTGTTTCGATCGACATGACAAAGGATCGAATCATATTGGTCTGTTCATACAGAGGACAGATGGTTTGGGACGGATGGAGTCGAGTCGTGCCAATTTGCCATCCATGGACACCGATGTGGAGCCCGCGCGATTTAAATGTCGTGTCGGGCAGAGGTGGATCATGATCATGCAGTCTCCAACTCGTGTGCTTGCTTACTTTGTTCAAGATGGAATTGGATCGAGTCTGAAGAGAGTCACCTATTATGTAGATTTGTATCTACTAGACGCATATAGCAGCTGCCTTGACGGGTGTTAGTACTTATGAAATCATGGGCAGGTATCTAGAAGTAGACGAGCATATAAGATCCGAAGACCCGGCAGACTGGATAGTCGATCAACAGTTGAGAAACACAGATCTTCATTCAATTACTCACCTGACTGCAATCGTTTGCTGTAATCAGGTGATACTAGTATTCAGCTTTAGCGATTAAATTGCTCCTTAAAATGATAGCTCCTATCTTATCCACAAGCGCCATGCGATAATGACGCAGGAACAGCTTCCTGGAGCTAGAGCTTCCATCCTACAAGAGTTATCGAACGAGCTATGAGATTCATCAACCAGGCATCCTCATCATCCTAAGCCATCAATACACAAGAACTAAGTACAAGGACTTCAAGTACCTCTCTAAGGGACAAGAAAAGGCCCAGACAAGTTAACAACCACAAAAAGCAATGGAGGTGTAAAATAAGGAACCCAAACAGCTCTGACGTTGACTTCCCTAGCAACCACTAGACTCACAGAAACTAGTCTGGTCGAATCATGAACAGGGAATCTGGCCGGTCGCGAGACTCAAATCCTTGGCGTCATCATGGTCAATATCAACGAGAGTTAAGGCTTTCTCCAAATCTCGGGGTAACCTTAGTCGTCGTGGAAAAGCATCAGATAGGAAATCGTGGAATCCTTCGGAGAGCATCGGCTTGGCTCAATTCCGTTTTACCGGTAAGCTGCAAAACTCTCATGGAATGAATGACTCTGTTGACTCGAGATGAAGATGGTGATCGACAAGGACATATGGATACGAGGCAAGCAGTTCCGCATAATAACCGTGTAGTAAGAATTTAGCAATTACCTACCTACACCTGGCACTCCACATGAAAATGCAATACGGAGCAAAGGAAATAACAGCCGCATGCCGGGGTACAACACCACGTTTGATCCCCAGATTGAGATTAGGATTGGATGCTGGATGCCGAGATGACAATCATGACGAATGATTATGTAGTTATTACCATTTCATTCCGACGGCTCAGACATGTCGGTTACTGATTTACTCTGACCAGCCTAGCTCCAAATGCGCTGATTGACCGACTCTACTAGAGTTTCCCGCGACGGAGCTGGAGCAAATCGGAGGCGTAGGAATGAATGGCATGGATATTCTGCCGTTTTGTCTCACGGCTATCGACAACGTCCCCATGTGGTGCGGGTGAACTCCGGCGACTCATGAGTAGGGGTCTATGGTTTCTGAATGAAACAAGGGAACTGTACTCCGTCGTACGTACACCCTCAAGACTTGACCGTCTTTCTCCCATAGCCGGGAATGTAGCCTGTTCAGTGATGGGGCCGGGAAAACAACACAAGCAATGATCCCTTTAATATAAAGAGGATACTAGAGTGAGCTATTATTCCTCCGGAGCAAGAATATGGTCCGAACCCTGTCCCCGGAAGCTATAGAGTAAAGACATACGGAGTATGTACCTAGGAGTCGACACGGTGTGTTTCGTTTAGAAGAAACAGCCGTTAGACTAGAGTAGGTGGCCTAGCCTGACTAACTACTCCGTACTCCATGGGTAATATCTGACTGAGATCTTAGTCGACTACGACTAGATAGTAGATACCGATGATCCCTGACCGTTATCACATGCGAGACGGTGGATAGGACGTCCAAATTGAAAGTTTGCAAGTTGTGACTTGTGGCTGGCGGTGATGAACCGTTTGCACGTCGCAGTACGGAGTACGGAGTACGGAGTACATACTCCATAGCGAGCTAGCTTCTCTACGCTGATCATTCAAACGCTTGTATGTACCCGTGAATCGTGATGCCAGAGTCCTTCCCTTTTAAGCGTTCTAGCTGTACTCCCAGAATATTTGTTGAGATTGTGTTGGCATCCCATAGGCTGTGGAAGTTGTGGTTCCGTGACTTTCGTCTAGACCCCGTTTTCGTAGTAAGCATCGACCTGTTGCTTCCGGGAGACTGGGGTGCTTCCGATGGGCCGTAGGGCCGGCAATTCTCATGGGAGTCGGTTACTATCCTGGTTTCTGAAGGATTAGGCAGAATGACATGACTGGATGATTCATGTGAAATTATGATCATCTTAATAAGTTAATAGAAACATGCTTTGCTTTTCTTACCTATCTATGCAAGATGAAGTGACTTATTTTTTGATGCATGAAATCTATCTATCAATTCTTCAGTATGCAGCATGCAGAAACATTACCCGAGTCACTCAGGTGACTCGAAATGGTTCCAAATTCCGAGGTAAGCTGCAGCAGCATATTAGTTTTTTAGCACTTAGCAATAATTATTGTGACTACCTAGACTACCTAAGGATCCAATTAATGCTGCCCAATTATAACCATAGGCAGCCATTTCCATTGAGTGGCCAGAAATTAGCGCAGGGAAACGACGGATCTGGGCTCTGGGAGACTGCGGCGGATACCTTACACTTCTTCCATTTTTCGTTCTACAAACCTTCGATTGCCTATCCGTTCTTCCAATCCATTTGACCCCATGGCAACCCCGACCAGTATCGCTTCATCTTCCAAAACTTCCAATGATCTATATGCTGGATAGTATGAATAATCATAATCATAGAACATCCTTTGATTAACAATTCAATTGTTCAAGTAGTTTACTGTAGTTAGGTATAAGTATATAAGCACTGTATTTCTATAGGTATGCCCTCCGTTACTTTCCTGTACCATTACTAGTCGATACTAGCCTGGCATTACCGGATCCCTCCTTTTTGCCCTTGCAATTCAATGGGTCATTGGGCCTCCTTCTCTGTTCGGCAATCCTCCACCGGCTCCATGACAATACCATACATACCCTCTGCTAGCATTCTACCCAGCTCCTTCCCGTCTCCCTTTAAAGGCCTTCCGATATGGCTGGAAACAGCAAAAGTTCCGGATCAAGTACCTCTCTAAATGTTTCTAGAAAGACGCTACTTGTAGACTATTATTATTGTGGACTTAAGTAGACAAGAAGCCTAGAAGGATACTATGCTACTTTAAATCATCTTAGGCAAAAAAGAAAAGAATAAGTCTTAGAATTTTAGTAGAAGTGGGTTGATCCATCAATCGAACTAATTACTACTTAGCATCGCAGCTATCCATTCTTCTTCTTTTTGGCTTCTCCAAGAAATTATTTTGTTATTTTTCTTTTTATAATTATTTATTATTATATTAATATTATTATTATCATCTTCTCTCTCTCGCCTCCTTCTAAATACTTCCTACTGCCGCTCTCAGTCGGATACTATCTATCCATCTTCTGGCCTGCAAGCTGGCCTTCGCAGCCTCAGTTACTGCGGCTTCTTCTAATTCCAATCAATCCATTCACATTTCACAGCCATTCCTGGTTGGACTGGTCTCGTTCTAGTCCAGTCCATTCTTCCCCATCTGCATAGTAGTAGTGCATACTCTTCCCTCCGCACCATCTATTGTTATCGTGGCCCTGCGTCATTGCCACTCGCCATTACCACCTCTCTCCACATTGAGAAGCATGTATAGCAACAACAATGGACTGAAATGGTTGCCCAATACTGCTAGACGTTAATCTTCCATGGAGATGGACTTCATTGTGAGTAACCTTTTTTCCCGCCTGGTTTCACCGTCCTTTGCTCCGTTTCGGCGCATGTGTGTGTTTTATATACCGACCAACGCCTCCCTTTCACATGTGGCGCTGCGTCAACATTGCGCGCATCGCATTATATCATCATGCTGGCAATGGATACGCCTCGCATCTCACTGCATCTCGCCTTTCTGTACACTTGCTATATGCTTGTGGCTTTTTCCATACCTGTCCTGCGTTCTGGGTGCTCATGGAAGCTTTTATTCTGACAAGGACTCGATGCTGACAATGCCACTCTACCAGCTCTCTTTAACGCATTTCTGCGAAGTGCATGGTCCCACGTCGATCATCTGTTCGCAGGTCCTACCCTTTTCATGCTCGCAGTGCTATCCTGATACATACGAATTCTCTCCCGACGATACCCCCGCGACTTCTCACGATACCCGGTCCTCTCATGGCATGCGCAACCGCGTCGGCGATGCCAGGGATACCAAGTCGACGAAGCGTCCAGACGCATCCAGCGCAACGGCCGACAAATCTCCCAAGATCGAAGATTCGCCTTATTTCCTGAAGAACCAACCAAACTCGACCGAGCCTTCCAAGTTGAATATCCTGGGGGGAGCCGACGGTGATACTTGCGCCAGCTGTAGCTTGACTCTACCCGACGATGTGAGTAAGCAACTCCCCCCGGGCGCCCCAGGGACCGCCAGTCGCGACGGCAAGGGAAGGAATGGCAGCCCAGTTTTGCGATCCAGAGAAGTCGTCTACTCTTGCGGCACGAGCCATTCCGACGGTGACGACAGTGTGCACGATCTACACGGTCATGGCTCCCTTCCCGAATCCGTCCACTCGTCCTCTGTCGCCTCCGATGCGTCGTGTCACACTCACATCCTTACATATCTATCACTCCGTGGGCCTCCAAACCCATCAGACTATGCACTACTCCGCCGCTCCTCCATCCGTACTCTCAGCTGCGAGCTTCTCCCTCGCGGCCTTTCCTCGGGACCTCTGTGTTTCGGTGATGCGACTGCGGGCTATACTATCGCATACGTCTTCCGCCTACCCGACCCCATGGCTCGAGGCAAAAGGCGCAGCTATGCGCTTGTCGCGTTGGCCGGCAAGGATGCAGGCAGAGCCTTCCGCGCGTGTCCGGTGATATGGCGCGCTTTTGGGAGAATCGCAACTGGCATCGTCAATTCGGCCGAGAAATATCAGGAGGAGGAGGCAAAGCGCCTCGAGGAACAAAGTGAGGGAGCGAACCGCGCCAACAATCGGCAATATACTCCCGTTTCTTCCTTCCTCACCGGCCGCAGAGTCGACCCGGATGGCCAGCCCCGCCGACTTGGGCAGATCCGAGCGCGGAACCTCTCCGAAATAGTGGGTAATCAGTACATCTTCGCCGAAATACACGCGCACTTCGTTGCCCTTTTGCAACAGCTCGGTTCAATGTTTGGGGCTGTACCAATCTCGGAAGAACGTTTCATTTGCAGCACACTAGGCGACGACGTTGATGTTAAAGCGCGGCGCGGCACGTTGATTGATGACGGGAAGGACTCGACAACCAAAGGCCAGGCACAGAGCGACTTTGGAATATCTGGTCTGAATTTGTCTTCAGGGCCTAAGCCCATCCCTATCGCGCCTCGTCGGACTATCATTGCTTAATAACGTGAAGCTGTAGCTTCAACTTGAGCAAAATTACAAAGCCATATCCTCACCTCTTCCTACATCGCCTGGCTCTCGAGAACAACCACGGCCGATGACCACTTGATGACTCTCCTACCTTGCATACGGCCGGCTTTTCCTTCGTCTGATTTTCGGATTGCAACATAGACTATGGCGTCCTAATACATGGAAACGGAGTTCATGGTACAATTACGGGTTTCGGTTCTCTCTCTGTTTACGTCCTTGTTCACTTTTCCTGTCTTCTTCTTTCTTCTCGCATCCTCATCCACACGTTTCACCTGAATGTGTGGATAGGTCACGGGTCACTCTGGGCGGATACGTGATATTCTTACCTTGATTCCCATTCGCTGTCTTCTTACTTACATTACTTTTACTTCTGTTTTAATGTTAATTACGAAGGAAGGGAGGGATATGATTGCCGGCGCTTGGTTCCTCACGATGTGAATGTGAATGTGAACGTCAATGTTGTTACGAAACGAAGCGAAGCGCTTGCCACGTGAGAGAAGAGAACATCTTTGCAATGCATACATATCATGCCGCACCCCTCTCATGTATTCTATGTCAGTGTCAGCTTCAGCTGTCTCCCTCACCTACCTTCTCTGTTCGGGGTTATGAGTAGATCAGATCAATACATGTGATCGTCGTGGATGTCTTGCTTGGTCTTTGGTATTCGTAGACAGCGTAGGGTACTGTAGCGAGATTGGAGATGGCAGAGATTGTGGAGCAGATGTATCATTCTGGCAGAACATATAATGACCACTTAGATCCATGGATGTGCGAGAACTGAACTGACCTCGACGGTAGAAGAAAAAAATATATACCACGAATGCAAGCCCAAACCCCTTTAACCCGTGCAAAGAAGATTCAAAAACCAAAAACACCGTAATGAAGCTTGCTACCATAACATAGTCCCATGAAGGCACCGTCAGCCCACAAACATTATATTAGAAAATCAGGAACATATCCACATCCATTTCCGGCCGTGAAAGACATGAAATCCTCGTCCTTATCGCCCTGTGATGTAGTCTTTGTTTTCGATCGTCACACTCTTCGTCATATGGCTGACCTTGTAGACACCGACAAGTCGTGAGGCAAGCTCGAACTACTTGTTATTAGCCTTTTGTGTATGGAATAACTTGGGGGGTGACCGCTTCTTACCATGTTGTTTCTCAGCGAGATGACAATGAATTGCGCGTTCTTGGTCCTCTCTTTGATGTAAGAGGCCACAATGGAGACCTGTAGAACGTAAGTTAGTTAAACCATCCAGTCTTGGGCAATGAATGTACTCACGTTTCTAAAGTCCAAAGCAGCATCAATCTCGTCCATCACATACAGAGGAGTGGGCTTGTAGTGGTGCAACGCAAAGACCAGCGCCAAACTAGAGAGCGTCTTCTCACCACCAGACAAGTTACCAATATTCTTCCAGCTCTTCTTCGGAGGCATGACGGAGAACAAGATACCCTCCGAGAATGGATCTAGCGAGTCGACCAGTTCCAGCTCAGCGTTACCTCCCATGGTGATCATCTGGTACATTTCCTTCAGGCGCAAGGAGATAATGCCGAATCCCTCCATGAACCCATTCAGACGAGCGGATCGGAGACCGTCTAGTCGAGCCTTGGCACTATCACGAGATGCCAGAGCCGTGGCCAAATCAGCGGCGCGAGACTCATGCTCAGCTGCTCTGCGGCGATACTCCTCAATCACGGACAGGTCAACGGAGGCGTTCTGGGTCTTTTCCTCGAGGGCAGCAATGACTGCCTTCAGAGACTCCTTGTTCATTCCCGAGAGCTCATCCTTGGTGTACATCTGGAGCTCCGTAGGCTGCTGCTCCTCACCCAGATCGCTCACGTTCTGCAGGGTGAGTTTCGAGAGTTTCTCGGACCAGTATCGCTGGCGCTTCTCGTTCTCTGTCAATGCCTTCTGATTCTCTTCCAGCTTGTTGCGCATCTCGATCTCTGTGGCCCGGGTTTCGTTCAATTCAGCCACTTTCTCGTCCAATTCTTGCTTGAGTGTCTTGAGTTCTCCCTTCTTCGTCTCCAAGGCCTGCGCGGAATGTGTAAGTCTGGCTGCTCACAATTGGTCATTGCTGCACTCTTACCTCTTGTGCCTCTTCCACTCGTTGCTTCCAACCTGATGCGTCACTTGCTTGGTTCTCGACGTCGGCGTTCAGATTCTCAAGGCCTTCCGCGACCTGTTCCAGCTCTCTTTCTGCTTCCGCGCGAGCCTTCTGGTGCTTCATGATCAGCTTCTCATTCTTGGATTTTCCAATCTCTGCATTAGAAATCTCTTCCGCGAGGAGGCTGATCTGTTCCTTTAGCCCGTCGACCTTCGCCTTTTGACTTCTCAGCCTAACACCGCCAACTTCCATGATCTTGTTTTGGAGAACCTGGATTTCTTCCTCAATTCCGCTCTTTTGGGCTCGGAGATCTTCGATTTCTTCCTCGAGGGCGGTAATTTGGGCCTCAAGATTCGCAGCCTGGTTGGCGTCAGCCTTTGACGGCTTGTGTGCGACGCTCAATTCCTTGACTCTCCGCTGAGCATCTGCTAGACTGCGATTTGCGCTCTCAATCTCTATCATGATCTTCTGAATCTTCGTCTCGATACGAGGGATCTCTTCAGACTTTTCCCTGATGGCGGCCTCCACGTGCTTTTGTTTATTCTGGAAGTTTTGGAACTTCCTCTCCATCTCTTCGAGATCGGACTCTAGCTTGGAAACCTGTTCCCTGCTCACCTCAGCCACCTGCTTCGAGGACATGCCACCTCGTGCCACCCGAGTGCCACCTCCGCTCATGGTTCCTGACACGTCGATCAACTGGCCGTCAAGGGTGACTACTCTCCACCGTCTAGCACCGTAAGCAATGCGGTTGGCCTGCTCCAGGTCTTTCGCGACCAGTGTGTTCTGCATAACACTGTAGAACGCAGGCGCGAACTTCGGATCCTTGGGCTTCACCAGGTCAAATAATCTTGGTACACTCTCAGGAGCAAAGATTGGAGACATGTCGCGTCGGGGAAGACGATCGAGCAGAATGAAATTGGCGCGGCCGAGGTTGTTTTTGCGCAGATAATCTATACATTGCTGACCGACCTCGACTGTGTCAACCACCATATTATCCAATGCAGGACAGGCAGTCGATATAGCGACATCGTATTTCTCGTCGATGGTTCCAAGGTTACCAAGGCGGCCATGGAAACCATCAATACGACCTGACTCCTTGAGACGCATAAGACCAGCCAGAACACTGCCCCGGTTCTGGGTGCTTGCGAGGCTAGCTCTGGCCTCCTCGGCCTTCTGTCGGGCGCTTGAGACATGCGCACGAACCTCAGTCTCTTTGCTGGTAAATTTCTTGAGATCCTGTTTCAGATTGGCGACTTCATCTTCGAGACTAGCTTTTTGAGCCTTCCGCTCCTCAAGATCGGTTTGCTTCGTTGCCAGCGTCTCCTCTATAGCTGCGACCTTGGACTGCGCTTCTTCTAGCTGTACAGCCCCCGCATTGCTTCGTTCACGGAGGATGTCGAGCTCACTTTGGGCCACAGCGACAGCGGAAAGCTTCTTGTTGATTTTCTCGTCCCATGGCTCCAAGGACTTCTGCTTAGCAGCTATTTGATCAGAAAATCCCTGAGTCTTTCCCTTCAAGCCCTCTCGAATTGTGGACAGTTCTTCCTCCTCTGCCTTCATCTCCCCTTCAAGCTCGGCAGTCTCAGCTGTCTTCTTGTTGATATCATCCGTGTGTTTCTGCACCAAGCTTTCGCACTCGGATGCGGCAAGACGAGCAGCCTGCATGGCCTTCTCAAGTTTCTTCTGCTTGCCCAACAAAAATTTCTTCTTCTCTTCGAACTTGACCGATTCTTTGTCGTACTTCGCCATCTCCTTCATCAGGCCCTGCAGCTCCTTCTCCAAGTTCTCATACTCCCGCATACCACGCTTGTAAGCTTTCTCCAGTTCTTTGATACCAGATTCGCTACCCTCATGCTTCTCGAGCTCCATATTTAGGAGCTCTTGCATCTGCAGGATCGCTTCTTGAGTGACCCGAATATTGTCAGCGCACTCATCGATGTAAATCTGGTAAAGGGCCGACTGCTTCTGAGCCAACTCATTCTCGTCCTGGATGTAGGCCAAAGCTTTGTTCTTCTTGTCTTCCAACGCGGTCTTTTCCTTCTCGACGTGTTGAACACGATTGTTTTTTTCAACACACACATCGTTGAGCTGTTCCAATTCAGCTGCTGCCTCCTCAATGGGAGCCTTATATTTGGACGTCCCGATAATATCTTCAAGATACTCGAGCAGTCCGTCTTCGTGTTCATTTGCGGCCTTGGGCTTCATCTGGGCGATTGACTCGACTTCGCCCTGAAGGATGAGAAATCGCTTGTGGTCAAGATCAATACCTCGCTCTCGAAGGAGAGTCGTTACCGCGGTGAAGTTTGTCTCCTTGTTATTCATGTAATATTTGCTGGTATTGTTCTTGAATGCTTTGCGGGAAATCATAAGTTGGGAATCTGGGACGACTTCGTGTTCTCCACCTGGCAGATCGAGGATTTCCTGAAAGTGAACCTCGACTTCACAGAATGGCAGATTGGGGAAGTTCGCGGAGTTGTGGATCAGAGCCGATATTTTGCCCTGTCGCATTTTGCTTGCTCGAAATCCAAATACGAACAGCAACGAATCAATGACATTCGATTTGCCGGATCCATTGGGCCCGACAACAGAGGAGAATGAAGCATGGAAAGGACCTACAATCTGTTTCCCTGCGTAACTCTTGAAGTTTGTCAGAACCAGGTGGGTGATAATCAACCGGGGCTTGGGTCCAGATGGCTCTTCTGGTACAGGGGCTGCCAGATTGCGTGACTTCATAACGATGTCCATCGGTCTCTCCAGGATCGTGGAATTCGGGTTGATGATGGAGATCTGGGACTTCGGGTCGTCTGAGGGCTTCGCTGGTGTTTGATTTACCGCAGATTCGGTAATATCGGCGAGCGGAGGCACGCTACTTCTTCGCGAGCGCGGCTCTGGTTCGGGCGAGACCGAGGGCCCTGGAGTTGGCAATGAGGACTTTTCCGGATGGAGCGTGGAAGAAACCCGACTCTTGCGGGGATGAGCCATACTTTTTCTTTTCAGAGCTGCAGCCGCATTCTGTGAAGGAGATTCGGGTTCCTCTTCCTTGGGGACAATAGAGTCGCCTTCCTCGTTTGCATTGCTAATTTCTGTGGCATCCACTTCCTCTGCTGTTGTCGACCGTCGGGTTTTTCGTACCTTGCGCGCGGTGCTGGGTGTTGTCGCTTCAGTCATCGTTCGCCGCCGCGAGGCGCTCTTCGCTCTCTTAGCGGGGACAGGGGTATAGTCTTCTTCCTCATCTTCGTCGTCGTCGTCGTCGCTGCGGTTGGACGCAGTGGGGGTCACATTGCCAGGATCTTCTGACTCGGATGTTTCCTCAATCACGTAACTCCTTCGGGGAGCAGAGCGCCGAGACGGCCTGGCTCTTGCTAGCGAAGATGACATTATGTCGTAAGAATGAAAGTGGTATCAGAAAGCCTCATGAAGGCAAATGATGGGATGATCGCTTGTTAGGGAGATGTTTTCAACAAGCGGTGGTAGTGGAGGAGCGGGTTGTTTACCTCTTCACCTGAAACGGAAAGGCGTTGTTTTCTGCCATAACAACATAAAACAAAGCTGTGTCATGTGACATACCGCCTCCACATTCACCATTATTGCCTGTAATTTAGCTGTAAGATACCGTCATTTGAGCTCCAGTAAGTCGCCGATAAGAGCGGAAGACCAACAGTGAGCCAACACTGTTATTGTAACCCATGCTGGTGCGATCAACATGGGTACTTGGGATGATTTCGACAGCATTTTCTACTTCAATAAGGGCTTTACCTACGATGACAGAGTCATTGAGCAGATCCTTTCCAACCGTCGCGCACTAGGGAACCAACTGTTTGCCGACCGACTCTTGGGATTGCTCGGTGTTCAAGCTGGTAGGCAGTTCGCTTCGCAATTGGAGCACGAGAGAGGCATATACTGACGCCGATAACTTGCCAGTAAAACAACTTTACCCTCCAAGATCGAATGCGGACCTTCGCGCGCTCGTTAATCACATTGTCTCGTCCGCGCTGGACATCCATCACAAGCAAGCATTGATCTACTACATCCTGAAGGACTGTCGTGCAGCGAGCGATGCCGCTTCGCAATTTGCGCGCCGATGCCACCTGCCAGAGAAGTACAGATTGTTCATTGAAGGCCTCTGGAACCTGGATAGATTAGAACTGAGGGTATGTCCATGTCCACGTCGCACCTACCTCACCATTCTGACGAACGGGCGCGATCATAGCGAGCGGTTGAATACCTGACTGAGCCCTCAATCATTCCCACCTTCCCCGACGAAATCCTTTATGTCCTGACCCTTCCGCAACTCCCCAAGCACGATCACAATCTTGCTATGGCCTATTATCTCACCGTGACCCCTCCGCTGGCGTCCGAGAAAGTACAAAAAGCCTTTTTCGACATACTTTGCCGTTCCAGCATAACAGAAGCGTTCTATTTCACAAGGAAGCGGGACGAGTCCCTTCGCCGCGCTTATCTTGAACAACTCATCGAATTTGTTCATAAGACGAGTCCTGGTCAAATGCGAAGCCAAAGAGCCATGGAATTGATCAGTCTTCCATTGGACAACAAGGAAGAAGAGTGGTTTGAAGAAGCGCTACTTCGCGGACGCGCAAAGACACTGCACGGTGCGAAGGATACGGCAATGATGCGGCGATTTGCAACTGGGAAGTTGGATACGCTTTCGACAGAACTAGAGTCACTAGGCGGAAAGAAGATCGATGGACTGAACTGGGATGCTCTCAGACAGAGCGTAAAAAATACTCACGCATCGGTTCCCAGCGCTGGCGGTCAACCTTGATGGAACAGGTCGTCATGAAAAAGCTATCATGCATGCAACGGTTCTGTTACAGGAGTTCAGAGGGATTCGACTTTTTCTTCTATCAATAAAAGTAGACACAGTGATACCAGAATAGTAGAAGAGCCAGCGATAAGCAAAGTTACGATTTCGGACGGAATGATACTTCAGTAGATTGTAAAAATTACTCCTTAAACCCACTGTCAACGGTCATTGTCGAGGGAATAGGTTAAGGTCTATCTAGGTAGCTAGTAGGTAGTAGTGACTTAAGGTGGGATTCACACTCGCCCTTTCTTCTTGGGAAAGACTTCGGGTCGGTGAAATAATAATGTATTGTCACCGGAAGTAAATGCTATCTTCCTCTCAACAAAGATCATCATCCATCTCGAACAAAGCTTCCATCTTCATCTCACTTAATCTCCTTCTCGTCAAAAGTCACGATACATATACAGTCGAGCGTGATGAATTTGACAGAGTGATCTGCAGGCCTGAGATTCAATCTACATCCATCAGGGCACGGTTTCCTACTGGCGTTGCTCTTCCGCGATCACTTGGCGCGATCCGAGAAAAGAAACATCATGGTCGTCTGTACTTTCTTCCAGCAAGGCAGATGCAGATTTGGAGGTATTTAGCTGGTCTCACCCTTAATTGGGAAAAAACTTGCTAATCATTGTCACAGAGCGATGCAAATTTGAACATCCAGGCCAGCCAACAGTAGGGACTAGCAATAGATTTGGAGCCCTCGCTGGCGGAGGAGGTTTCGGAGGTATGCATAGTCTTTGATTCCGTTCTGCGCAATGGACAAGCAAGCTGTTGTTATCATGTCTCTGTGATCAGCACCGGCTCTACTGTACTTTTATGGCCTGCATCCGTCCGATTCGGTTTCTGTCACTCTTTTCGTCTCTCCATCGAAGTCTACGCCTTTCGTTCCTTGATTTTTCTTCTTTGTCTGCCATTCCATTGACTCGTGCCCTTGAGACTATTCTATGTGATGTTTCCTCTCGCAATGTTCTCGCGTCGTGCTAATGGTAAGCAAAGGTCGTTCTGCGCCTCAAGTCCAACAACCCGTCAAGTAAGTATGAACTCTGCGATTAGCAACTTCAATCTATCTAATAGTACCCCAGCTATGGTATTACTGCAGAGGATATCAAAGTCGACTTGACTGCTGGTAAAGGACTGCCAGAATGGATATTCTCTGCCTATGGACCCGGCCGAAACGCCCCAAGGCAGCTGTTCGGTGGGCCTCAGCGGGAGCAGAGTTTTGAAGAATTACGATTGCGTCATTACGAAGCTGCAGCAGCAGGAAAAGTCGAGGTCGCTGTCCAAGAAGCTCAAGCTTTGTATGCAGAGTCGGCAAAGCAGATGGAGGTGGCTTTGAATGATCTTGATGGCGCTGTCAAATACATCCTCGACGGAATCAACGAACATCCGAATCGGATCGACATTACGGAGGGCAAGACAGGCCCTGCTGCTGGTCAAGGTCCTTCCGCGTTTGGTCAACCATCGACATTTGGGCAACCAGCTGCCGCGACACAAACATCTGCCTTTGGCCAACCTTCGGCATTAGGCGGCGGCGGTGCCTCAGCGTTTGGCAAGCCGGCTGCATTGGGGCAACCATCGGCCTTTGGTCAACCCTCTACTCTAGGGCAGACGTCTGGCTTTGGACAACCCAGTGCTTTGGGTCAAGGTTCCGCGTTTGGAAAGCCCTCAGCGCTAAGTGGGCAGCCTGCATTTGGCAAACCTGCATTCGGTCAGCCAAGCTTTGGCCAACCGGCATTTGGCCAGCCGTCAGCGCCAGGAACAGGGACAGGAGCATTCGGTCAGCCAAGTACCGCATCTCCGTTTGGTCAGATATCGGGTCAAAATCAGGCCCTGGGCGGCGGGTTCGCTCAGGCTGCTGGAGCAGCAACTACCTCCCCATTTTCACAAGCTGCTGCTGGCCAACAGCCTGCGGCAGCTCCTGGATTTGGTCAACCTCCGACAACGACACAAACGTCAGCAGCGCCCTTTGGACAGCCTGTACAGGCGCCATCGCCATTCGGACAGCCTCAAGCGCCGTCAGCTCCTTTTGGCCAACCCGCTGCAGCCCCAAGCCCCTTCGGAGCTGCGGCTCAACAGGCAGCCCCGTCACCTTTTGGTCAACCTGCTGGAGGTTTTGGTCAAGCAGCTCAAGCGGCCCCTGCCGCCGCAGCCCCTGCTCCTACAGCTGTTGCAGGCACCGGCCCTCCCCCAGCGATCAAGATTGATGATCCAAATGAGTTGAACCCGATTCCACCCCTAAGTGGGCAGACGGTCAAGGATCCCATGACGCAGAGACTATCCATGTGGAAAGGTCAACCGGTGAAGTACATTGACAATGTGCCTTGCTATCTTCATCCTCAAGACCGTCAAACCTATGTTCGCATCTTTTTCCCGGATGGACCGCCCGATCCAGCAAGCCTGAGAGATGCGCACGGCAAACCCGAACAATACACACCGGAAGTCACCGAGAAATATGAGTTTTTCCTGAAGAATGGCTACTTCAAAGACGGCGTCATACCCAGCGTGCCTCCAAAGTCGGAGTGGGTGAGCTTCGATTTTTGATCACATTTGTTAATGGACTTTTTATTATGGCGCAAGGACATATGTGCCGTTCATGTACTATATGTTTATCTTGACGATCACACTACACGTACTTTCGCTATGAGTTTGATGCTATGAGTTGGGCGGCGCTGCTGGTTCATTGGGCTGGGACGCGAAGACTACATTTTTACTACGTTTGGTTGCACTACGAGGATAGTATAATGGATTAAACGGAGGAAACCTCTTCGTTTTGCAAGTTTTCCCATTTTTGATTCCAGGTTTTAACGGGTATCAACGTTGCCTCAATGGAAGCCTTCCGGCGTGAAGATAACAATCCACTCAACGGCCCAACGAGCACAGCGCTGGTGTCATCCCAGTTAAGAGTTGACACCAAACCCTCCCTGAACCCAACTAGATTGAAAACATCTAGGCGGCAATGGTAACCTCAACCTCAACACCAGCCTCGATGTTGATGATGATCTGCTTGACGGTCTCAGTGGGGGCAAGGAGGCTATCGCGCACGTTAGCGGTCTGACGAGTCGATCATAAGGATAAGCGGGGGGCTTACTCGATGAGACGCTTGTGGATGCGCATCTCATACTTGTCCCAGGTCTTGGAACCCTCACCGCAAGGAGTCTTACGGGTGGAGATGTGGAGGGTCTTGGTGGGCAGACGGACAGGACCCTTGACCTGGAGGGACTTGGAGCGGGCACGGTCGATCAGCTCAGAGCACACCTTCTCGAGGGAGGCGACCTTGCGAGAGGTGAGGGTGATACGGATCTTGTGGACCTTCTATAATGGCGGGGAAAGAATCGGTTAGTTATGCGCAATTGGGGCTTGTCTTCGCTGAGATCGCAAACTCAGATATCTGGAGATTGGAACGTACGGGGCCCTCGCCGAACTCCTTCTCAGGCTTCTGGAAAGACATCTTGTTGATTGTGCGGTGGGTTGACCGGGATTGACTGAGATGCTATAGAACACAATTCAATTAGTTTTTGTTCGACAAAATCTAGATAGAAACGGAAGAAAGGTCATACCTATATGAGGCTAGTTGCCAATCAAGACCTGAACTTCGAGGTTCGGTAAGGTGATGATGGCCGTTGAATAGCTATCGTGAAATGCGACAGACGTTTGAATCCATTTTCTTTTTTGATCGTGTCTTTAGCGTCTCTTGTGCGGGCGGATTGTCTTGGCGCTCGGCTATCTTGAGCTAGTCCCAGTTGGGAAACCGACTCAGTATCCGTCTGTCATCATCATCGGAAACAGTATTGGGAGAAGGGGATTATGACGACAGGTTATGCGACGGCCGTTGATGATTGTGATGATTAGATTTGTTGGCTTCTTCTTAATCTGAGCTGTTTCTTCTCTTGTTGCTTTTTCTTGACGCACATATTTGATCTGCACTATCATGGAAAAATTGCCGCCTCTCGCACCAGTCCCGCCGCCCACAGTACAGAAGAGCATATCACATGATGAATGGGAGTCATTCCTGGATGCATGGATTCTACTCCTAGGGATACGCATCGAAGCTTCCGATTCAGTATTTAAGGAAGTCGTCTGCAAAGATGAGTCCACAAGCGGCTTTTTATCGTCCTTCTATCAACAGCTCGCCACGACAAATGAGCCTGGGCTGCGGACGGGGGCGAAGGCACGAACATTGCGGAAGCTTTGTTTCTTGTTGACGAGGAGACTGCTATTGGACGCGCCTACTTCACCTTCTGAACTACTAGATTGGAATGTTCTCGGTGCTATGTGCAGTTGTTACCCGTCAAGCTCAGCGTTGAAGAGGTTGTTGTCCGAAGCATGGGATAGACACCATGAGGCAATAACACCCAGTCTCGAGAAAGCAAAGTCCTTAGTTATCAAGCGACTCTCAATACCGAATTCACCAGGGAATTCGGAAGTAATGTCTGACATCCGCTTGTTGACGATATTGTCTTCTGCACTTCCTCCCTGCGGCCAGGTGCTTATGGCTGGTTCTGACTTCTTAGATACTCTCTCTGATGCGTATCAGTCCGAGAAAAGAGTCGATTTCCGCAAGGTTCTTGTAGCGAATGTCTACGTTGGCTTGACATCTTTGTTGAAAGGAACCAAGCCGAACTTATCGTTGCTTCTGGATCAATTGTTCAGTTTGAAAGCGAGCGCTGGGGTGGGCACTCCAACGGCAAAGAAGGAGCCCACAATACTTTCAGATCTAATCTGCAGCTCAGATCTATTAGCCCGGCTGGAGAGGTACTTGATAGTGCACCCGCAGAAACGGGGTCAAGATCTACTATCCAGCCTACGTGCGTATCGGGATGAGTCCAAAGCATTCCACCACCGGTATCAAAAGCAAAGGAAGAAGACGGACAAAGGGAAAAGTCGTGTTTCAGATCTTCCTACTGTCGGGGACATGCATGTCCACAGGATGTCCCTCGTGACACAGGTGCAAGATCTCTTCCCTGATCTGGGCTCAGGGTACATCGTCAGATTGCTGGATCACTACGGCGACAATCCGGAAACGGTCGTCGCACACCTTCTTGATAACTCCCTACCGCCTGAACTCCAAGAACTCGATCAATCCGAGGAACTTCCCGTCTCGCAAACGACCTCCCGCCACGACCCTCTACCCCCACATTCAACTCCTCCAGAGATCCCATCACCCCCCGCCCCAGCCCCAGCCCGCAAGAACATCTTCGACGACGACGTCGACCTCGCAGAACTAGCCCGCTCAGCCGATCAGACCAGCCAAGGCAAACTGCGCTTTGGTCGCGGCGACCCAGCCCTCACCGCGGACGCCATCCTAGCCGACCGCAGCCAGCACGCCGTCAACAAAGCAGCCATCATGTCCGCACTAGCAGCCTTCGACTCCGACGACGACGAACACGACGACACCTACGACGTCGCCGACGTAGGCGGCACAGTCGACGGCCTAACGGCAGTCACAGACGCGGAGGCCGACTCTGACATCCGCACCCGCCGAGCCGAGGACCTCGACATGACCCTCTTCCAAGCCTACAAGGCCAACCCGGCTCTTTTCGCCCGTGATTCCGCCACGCGCCGCTCACAGCCCCGCGCCTCGCTCAAGCGCGAGACCGGCATGACCGACGAGGCCATCGAAGGCTGGGGCGTGATGTTAGCCCGAGATTCCAAGCGTTTGGCCAAGTTGGAAGATCGATTCGCGATGGCGGCTGGTACTCCTGGCGGCGCCTTGGCGCAGCCTGAACTGCCGTCGACGGCGTACAGGAAGCCTGGGCCTAGGGAAGATGGTGAATCGGATAGTGACACCGATCAGCCCAGTTCTGCTTCCGGTGGCAGAGGAGGTGCCCAACGGGGACGTGGTCGAGGTGGTCGAAGAGGGGGCGGGGGCGGCAGGGCTCGCGGAGGAGGGACGAATGCTGGAGCTTCTGGAGAGCAGAACCCCGCTGTGGCTCGACAAAGGAAGGAAGAAAACAAGGCTAGCAGGGCGAATCACAATAGACGCCAACAGAGAGCCAGAAAAATTGCCCGGGGTGGTGGCATGCCAGGTTGAGCTGTTACGACAATACGAAAGAGATACTCCACGTTTGTACAGTCTACCATGTGTCCCTTAATGGACTGTAGATACGAATGCATAGCATGGCTGAGCGACAACATATCAATTAAGTCATTCATGCTAACAATAGAAAGGGACCTGTATAGCGCTCTCCTCAGAAGTGCTAGCAATCGAGTGCCAGCTCTGATGCCATTGTCTAGAAGCGTCAAACACAAGGAAGAAGCATAATCTCATTAAAAGTTGCTCGCCGAAGCCTCGCAAGCATAACACACAGGGCCAAACCCAAGTTTGAGACAGCCACCGACGATGGAAAATGTACAATGACGGTGCAAATCCATGAAACCGGACACCTCGCTCGGGGATGACGATCTCAACGATGAGCAAAGGAACAGCTGCCTTTCAGTGATGATGATCTGAGAAAACACCCTGCTCGGCGCACGACTTTCTGCATTCTTCAAGGATACGGACTTGCTTAGCGACATCGCCAAGTCTGCTAATCACTTCCTTGTTGCCGTCATAAAACGTGAACACGGCATAGGGTATGCCAGTATCGCGACAGAAGTCGATTATGAGTTGCTGGGTACGACGCAGGTTGTGACGAGGAATGCGAGGGTAGAGATGGTGAATAGCCTGGAACTGCAGTCCACCATGGAAGAAGTCCAGCCATGTAGGGCAGTCGACATCCATGGTGGTGCGCAGCATCTTTTGAGGGAACGATTCATGGACACCCAAGTCGGCAGTTGACATAGCGAAATGGGACAGCGTGATCTGCACATGCAGAGGCGCAGTGACCATGTGAGAAACCAGGATGTAGGCTATCCGGCTGCTCCAGTCTGGAATAGAGCGGTATAGCACGCCGTAGCCGAACCAATACCAGAAGAATACCTGTCCTCCGATCTCGAACCAGCGATGCCACCAGGCAGGACCCTTCTTTGGAGCCTGGCCGCAAAACAGGTATTCCCAGCTTAGTCGGTAGAGATTGAATCGACCGAACAAGAGGATGGGATAGTAGAGGTAATGCTGATACCGCAGCATGAAATTCGCCATGGCGTCAAAATGCATCACACGGTCATAGTACGTGCTTCGAAGACTCGTCAAGAAGCGATGTGATATGGCAAAGAAAGGCATGTGCTCAATGTCGGGGTCATGCTCAGGAGCGTTGGTGACAATGTGGTGGACATTGTGGTTCCGTTTCCACCAGCCCAGGCTCAGGCCGCCTAAATAATCCGCAATGATGATGCCGACGACTGAGTCGACATGGAAATGGTGAGTGATGCCCATATGGCCAGCATCATGGGCTGTGAAAACGAGTTGGTGCCAGAAACACCCTAGAAAGAAGGACGATGGCACGTACCACCCCAAGCGAAGCAATGTATATGCCAGGGTAGCGAAAAGGGTATAGCGACAGCATTCTATAAAGTACGAGAAATAGTTGCAATTGTAAAGTCCTTCCGCGCGGATCCGCTCATTCAGATCGCGGTATTTCCGCTTGATTTCTTCCTGAGTCGCCGTGTCGAGCGACGGGTACTTGGCGACATCAAAGACGATCTCCTCCTGAGTTCGGGCATCAAGAAAGAAGGGTTTCGGCTCGAACCCTTCACTGGGAGTGGTTGAGACTGATGTATCCGAGGTCGCTGTCGATTTCCTTCGGCGGCGGACTCCTGGTGCTTTGCTTCCTGCGTCTGCTGCATCAAATACTGGAGAAGGGGGTTGTGAGATATCCTGATCTGTGCTGTCCTCCTCGCTTGAACAACACTCGCCCGGGTATGGACGGAACTTCCCGCCCTGGATCGGAGGGAGGAAGTTCAGCCACGGTCCCTGGATGCGACCGATCTGGAAAGACAACATTCGCTGACGTGCCTCTGGTGAATGTAATCTGTACAAAAGCGAACATCAGTCATCAGTTACAGTCGTCTTGGATTCATCAGGAGACCGTACGCATTGATTTCGTCCGTCGCATCCCGTCCGACCATGTGTTTAATGGACTTGTCTCCTCCAGGGTGAAATTTGATCCACGCATCCACCTTGAGCACTCTATCATCGTAAATAATGATATGTTTGCCATCAGCGATTTGACCTTCAATGTATCGTCGTGACAAGATTGCGTCCTTCCGCGTCTTGGAGACCGGCGTAAGGGCCGCTTTCTGTGTCTCGGCCATCTCGAGGACGTCTTAGGCTGGATCGATAGACTTCGAGCTCAGGAACGGGTATGAATATGGACAGACTCCAACATCGTCTTGCCTGGGAATCGAAAAGAGGAAGAAAACCAGCAAGGATGACCTGGAGACGTCGGAAACGGGCTGCGTCGCTATGGGGCGGGAAGCGGTGACTGTGGATTTGCTCCAACAGGCACCAAGCGGGGACGAGCCGACAGAAGCACATGAATCTGAAACGTGCTCCATTGCACTGGCGATCATCATCCCATCCCATCCATCCCATATTCCCATTTCATTTCAAAGCCACAATCAGCCATCATACTATCTATCTAGTCTATTCATTTAGCATCGTATGATCCACCATGTCAATTCCTACGTCTACAATCGAGGTAATTCGGTCGAATCTTCAAAGGTAGCTGGAATATATATCTGATTGCATTGGTACTGTGTTCTATAGGAACCTCTTTCTTCACTGGCTCAGAAATGGCTTGACTGGGATCGAGTAAGATGATTCTGTGCTCTCAAGTAGCTCCAATGACGCTACAAAGTTGCTGATCTCAAAGGCAGAATCCCGAGACGCGGGCCGAAATTGAGCAGCTACAGAAGGCTGAAGCGACTGCAGAGCTTGAGCTGCGTCTTCGGCAGCGTATGTATTCTACGATATAAGTTTCTTCACCTCTTGCACCCGCTGCCTCTAACCACATAAGAGCAGGCATTCAATTTGGAACAGCCGGCCTTCGTGGTCGGATGGCCGCAGGGTTCTCCTGCATGAACTCTCTGACCGTAATCCAGGCATCGCAAGGTTTGGCCAAATACATTAGAGACAAACACTCCGATGTTGCATCGAACGGTGTGGTCATTGGTCATGACGCTCGGCACAACTCGGCCAAATTTGCTGCACTGGCAGCGAATGCCTTCATTGCGATGAAAATACCAGTCTGGTATTATCCAGAGTCCTCTTTGACACCATCAGTTCCATTTGGTGTGACGCATTTGCGAGCTGCAGCTGGCGTCATGATCACTGCAAGCCATGTATGTTTCCCTCGATTTGCGCAGTGACAAACAGCAAAAGACGTCTGACCGAGATGAATTGTCTGACCGAGATGAATTTGTCCCCAGAACCCAGCACAAGACAACGGTATGCATAGCCCTCCCTAGATCTCAGTTCTGATGGCTAATTGCGTACAGGTTACAAAGTGTTCGGCTCGCACTTCCCTTGATTTCAACGGACGACGCTGAATATGACCAGGTATTTCAAGAATGGCGCTCAGATCAATACGCCAATGGATATTGAGATCGCGCAATCGATTGAGAGCAACCTAGAACCGTGGCCGAACGCCTGGAACAGCCTAGAGCCCACGGAGTATCTCCATGCTGAAGCTCTTCAGACGATTCTGCCTCGATATACCGAGGCCGTCTGGAACTATGCTGTGAGAATCAAGCCGCCTCATTCGGGATAATTGACTAATAGCGTGCCTAGAAATCCACCGTCCCTAACTGGTCAATGCCTCGGCCTTTCATGTATACTCCTTTGCATGGGGTCGGCGGTCTGATATTTCCCGAGCTATGTCGCTCGGTTGGGATAACCGACTTCGCCTCTGTAACAGAGCAAGTGGAGCCGAACCCTGATTTCCCAACGGTGTCATTCCCAAACCCGGAGGAGAATGGGTCTCTGGACCTGGCCATGCAAACAGCTGATAAAGAGGGCAAAACCCTCATTATTGCTAATGACCCCGATGCAGATCGGTTCGCTGCCGCTGAGAAAGTTGAGTAAGTCGGCATGCGAAGGGCGTTTCTATATTCCTGACAATAACCACTAATCATCGAGTAGCGGTTCTTGGTTCACCTTCACGGGGAATCACCTTGGCGTTCTATTGGCGGCACATCTTTTTGATTCGCTTGAAGGTCGAAATGACAAATCACGCATAGCGGTGTTGAACTCCGCGGTCTCTACAGGCATGCTCGAGAAGATGGCAAAATCAAAGGGTTTCCACTTTGAGGAGACATTGACTGGATTTAAGTGGATGGGAAACATTGCCCGGAGACTGGAAGAGTCAGGCTACGATGTACCTTTTGCTTTCGAGGAAGCCCTGGGATATATGTTCCCAGACGTGTGCCACGACAAGGACGGTGTCACCGCTGCCATGGTTTTCCTAGCAGCGGAAGCTCGATGGAGATCTCAGGGCCTCACCCCTTATTCGAAGCTACAGCAGCTGTTCAAGGATTTTGGGTACTTTGAAACGCTCAATAATTACTTCCGATCGCCTAGTCCGGAAATCACAAAAAGTCTTTTCGGAGCCATCAGGAGCGGGCCTTACCGAACACAGAAATCGCTTGGTTCGTTCAAGATCTTGAGATGGAGAGACATGACGGAGGGCTATGATTCGGGCACAGAGGATCACAAGCCAGCACTTCCAATTGATAAAGGTAGTCAGATGTTGACCCTATGGCTGGACCGAGATGTTCGGTTCACCATCCGTGGCTCTGGCACCGAACCAAAAGTCAAGGGTAATTTCCACAACAGGAACATCTGTGCAAAGCATTGCTGACAGAATTTGTTAGTCTATATCGAAAGCTGCGGTGCTTCTCATGCGCAGGCTGTGGATGCTGTCTGTGACACTTTTCAAACAGTTTTGAAAGAGTGGATCCAACCCTTTGCTGCTTCGATGAGCTACAGCAAAAAACTTCCGACGTCGTCTGGTCACATTCTCAACATTGATTGAAAGAGTGCCCTGGACGATTTGCGACGCTAAACTAGTGACTTCACTTGCTGCATTTGGCTCATTTGTATGGTCATAGAGCACACCGGCTGGCCGTACTGCTATCCTTCTTTGTGACACCTTGACAACCCACAAAAAATCAAGTAGGTGACACAACATTGCTGAATTGACTTCGATTCGCTACAGCAAGTACCTGCTTTTGAATAGGGCCGGGAAGAGCCTCAAGTAGTGCGACCTCGCTTCGAAAAAGGCTTCTGCTGCCGTGTTCCAGATGGCGGCTAGGCTGGCGAACTACATCGGATGTTGCACAGCAGCCCATACCTTGTACGAAGAGCCCTGTCGGGCACAATTCGCTATCATGATCGTGTGAAGGGTTATGTCTCCATCTGAAGTTGGCTTTTACCGGCCCAAATAGCGCCCTGGCACTTAAATTGTTGTAGTTCCCAGCATTGAGTGCCAACACCGGGTATTGAACACATCGTCTCCCACCCAGTTGGCTTGTTATCCATTCATATCGTTCATTGATTCCTTGTAATGGCTATCCGTTCATCTAGCTGGTCTAAACATGTGCATCGACACACCGTCGAGCATCCAGCCGGCAACTATTGCAATCCTTATTGTATTGGCGGGCAAGATTGCCTCACCACCGACGACAGCGATACGGAATGTTCGACATTTGGCTCACATATTCACCGAGGCAGTGGAACTTGCTGCCACATGTGCGTACATACCTTCCCTCATCACACACTGACCTTGATACTGCCCTTGCCAGCCAACATCCAGTTGCTAATACGAACACTGAGCTACAGTCTGAACAACGCCCATCAACTAGCCGACGGAATGCACGACCTGAACACCCAAGCTCATCACCATCACCACTATCACCAACAAACCTCCAGCACAAGCCACCATTGCAACCGCACAGCTCAGTCCCAGTGTTTTGCGGGCTATCCACCCCATCTTACCTGTCACAATCACGCCCACGTCCAGCAGCACAGGCACCATCATCACCATCAGCAATTGACTCACTCTACGCACTATGATGGAGCAAGAGAGACTAGTCAATCCTGCACCTGCAGCCATACGTATGGAACAGAAACTCGTGCTCACTGCGGTGGGTATCGGGGCTGTCGTGGTCTTTTGACACGGGGTTGTCTGTGTCGGCGGCCGTATGGGCCTCCGTTGCCGGGTGGGTTGATGTGCGTGGGTAGGGGAAGATTGGGATGTGGTTATAGGAGGTAGTTCTTATCTTGGGTCCTGTTGTTCTGGTTCTGGTCTTTTGGTATATCTATTAGATTCTTGCGTTATTTGACATTTATTCGTTCAATGGGGTATAGAAGCGATGGGGAGTCAGAATCATCAAGTTCATCGATCCATTATCTTGCACTCATAAGCCGGCGTTTCGTATCTTTCAGGCCGAGGCACCGGAGAGGGTCTACTCAGACGAGGCATGTTCCTCATGCTGCGTAGTTTCCGCAGCGGGCTTACCAGCAGCCTCAGCATCCAGGAGGCTGTTCCGACCGGCCGTCTCAATATACCCAGGGTTCTCAGCCTTGAGACGCGCAAAGGTGCGCTCCGCATCCCACACCCAGGGTGTCTCAGCCGCGAAAAGCATATCCATGTCCTCCAGCGTGCGCTGGTTACTTTCCGGGTACAGAGCCCAGACCATGGGGATCGTGATGACGTTGCTGATGCCGAAGATGTACAGGGTCTTTTCGCCGATGGAGCTGAACATCACCGGGCAAAGGAGGGTCTATGCATGTCTCAGTTTGATGTTCGCTAGGAGACGGGTTGTGGGCACTTACCAGCCAGCCGTTTCCGATACTCCATCCTACCACGCCCCAGGCGTTTCCTCGGGCGCGGACGGCTAACGGGAAGATTTCCGCGGGGTAGAGCCAGGGGACTGGTAAGATGTTAGTGGAAGTTGTGGGTAAGGGGAGAACGGAGGTTGAAAGTACCAGTGAGCCATGTGGCGCCGAAGACTGAGGTGAAGATGAAGATCATCGATGCGGCGGCCGCACCGTATGAGCTTGCTTTGTCCGTATCTCCGGCCTCCCTAGCATTGATTGCCAGCCTGGAGAAGCCTCCAGCAAGAAACATGGCGATTCCTTGGGCGACAGATCCCCAGTAGAGGGTCCACCTACGGCCGATACGATCGAGGGTGAAGACACAGATAAGTGTCGCGAACTGCAGAGTCGTAGTTAGACAAAAGTTTGAAAGTTCCGGGATGAGGGGGACGTACCATGTAGAAAATGTTGTTCAGACCACTAATCCACTGACTTTTCATCGAATTGAACCCGGCAATGCTGAAAATAGTCGGTGCATCTGGACACATCAGTCAGGCTGGAATCATATACAAGCGTTTGACGGTGGCAGCAATGACATACAAACTGTGACACCCGCGATTCCGACCCATTCCTGCATGATCTGAAGCCAGATTACCAGCTGCACACGGCGTCCCAGGTGCAACTTCCCGGACTTGTAGCCGAAAAGCATGGAAAGGTAGGAATTGCTATGGCTTATCGTCTTCTCGAGCTCCGCCACGCTTTGGATGTCACGGAACTCAGCTTCGGCTCGGACTGCGTCTTCGTCACTGTTACCACGGAGACGACCGAGGATGTAGCGCGCTTCCTTCTCCCGTCCAACCTTGACTAGCCATCTAGGGGACTCCGGGAAGAACCAGACAGCTGCGAATAACACGAGCAGGAAGATAATCTGAAACGCGATTGGGAACCTCCAACGGATGGGAGATTTTCCGCCATCGATGAAAGATAGACCGCTACTACTTGTTAGAAATGACTCCTTCAGACAATCTGGAGAGGAGTAGGGTACCCACAATTCCAGCCAATACGCCACAACGACACCGAAAATGTTGAGTGTAAACTCGATGGCGATGAACTGTCCGCGAGAAGTGTGTTCGGCAGTCTCTGTAGCCCAGACCGGCACGATTGCGTTCAGAATACCGGTGCCAATCCCGTTGATAAATCGGGCTGAGGTCGATAAGTCACTGCAAACTTCTCTATTGACATTGAGTATGAAGCCTTACCGCAAATCATCCAATTGTGATTCTGTGCTGAACATTGCAACGAGGCCCCAATCATAGCCCACACAGCGCCCGACGCAATTGTCTTGATTCTACCGATAGAGTCTCCGATCCATCCACCCAGGAGGCACCCGCAGAGCGTTCCGAGATAGTAGACGGAGACAATTCCTCCCTGTAACAAGCTATTTGTGACAACTGGAGTAGGCTGGCCATCTTTCATCTCGGTGTAACCAAATCCCATCAGTTCAATGTAGTCTTTGGCGTTGTTTACTCCGCCCATCATTCCTTGGTCGTAGCCTGAATATCTGATCAGTAAAGCGTTAATGTTGCTATGCGGCAGACTAACCAAAGAAGAGGATCGACAATGCAGCAACACAATTGATCGCAATCAGGAGCTTCCTTTTCTCCAGGTGGTGTACAATATTCCATGATGGTATTTCGTCACACATTTTGACGGTAGGATAATTTAGGAACTCAAGAGAATTGTCAATTGAAGTGACAGAGTACCCACGAGCAGTTGTCACACTAGGTGTTTCTGATCACGATTCAAGTGCTTAAGATAGCCTGCGGGCCGATGAGCACTCCAGCATGAACCTACCGTGGAGAGTGGACGACACGAGATCACAATTGTCCGAGAGATCCTCTCTTCTGTGGGGTGGTACACGGCATTTAAATGTGCAGATCTGCAAGACACGGCAGACGACCATCCTGATGATGATCGGCTGTGGTCCGAGCAAACAATTGGAATAGCTCTCTATAAGACGACCAATCTGGTTATATCCCGAGTGGGAGTAGTCTGGTTCCTGGCGTCAAGGAGGAAAGATGGTCAAAGCCGTCGGAATTCCCCACTCCGAGAAGGAAAATCGCACTGTGATTTGGAGATGCCACAGACACAAAGCCATCTGGTCCCAGAGCGGCAAAAGATGGTTGAACAAAATCGGTAATCCGGGCATGTGGCAGCGGCCAGGGCGCCAGACGATGGTCGCAGCCGGTCACTGAATCGGGAGGCGTTCGGGGAGGAGTCTGATGCAGAGTTCAGGAACTTGGAGCCAAGTCCAACCTAAGTCATTCATCTTCGTGGCGCCATGATTCGTTCGAGAAAATGCTGAGAGGCTCGATGAAATCTGCACTTTCATTGGCAGCATAGAGCGACTGTCAGTGTCTTATGGTAATGAGGCTTCCTTCCAGAGCACACTCGGTTAATGGGAACCGTTCAGCTGTTGTAGCCTGTAGATACGAGCTCACACGAGAATTCTTTGAGTTTGGCCATCATTCCCTTGAAATGCTTGATGGTTATCATGACTCATTTCTTCTGGGGCCAAAGACACGTTCTATCCAATAGTGTTGGCGAGTCGGGGGATGAAGTCGGCCGTTGCGGGGAGCGCAAAGGGAGAATTCTGGGGTTCTTGGGTGGAGAGTCGGAAGTGGCCCGACTGTGAGCCTGGGAATTGCCTGTTTGGGATGTTTTCAAGAACCTGATGCTATTGATTGGGACAATGATGATGTTGAGGATGTGGTTAGAAGAGAATATCAGTAACGCTTTGATGATATTTTCTCTTTGAAGTCGGCCAGATCCATAAACATGATGGAAATCGGAGGGTCTGGAGGTCTTTGGCTAGAAGCAAATGACATTGCAGCCTGAGGCAACAATGCCTCTTCATGTGCTTGCAGAGACAAGACAGACAATCAGGAACCTTCAACCCAGCGACTCCTCCCGACCAAGTCTAGTAAAAGACTTATGAGGGTTGATTCGCCTACGGACTACAGATCTCCATTTCATAAATGGATCGATCCTAACAAAACTTGCAGCAGGTAAATATAACTTCGGCCCTGTGATGACTGATGTCTTTCGGATGCTAATCACCTTCTTCTTGTGTCCAATGGTTCACAGGTGCACAGTCAGTCTGAAGTCTGACCCGATAACGCTCTAGCAGTTTCTGGTGCTTCCTCGACATCAATAATTGCAGGCGAACCTGGACTTTGCGCCGAGTCGGACCTAAAGCTGGTATATATTGTGAGAGCCGCCAGCTCGACCGATTGATCCGCCTCGTCTGCTCTGATCCAAGACATTATGATTGTCTTATTCCATCCCTGGAAGTGAGGACTTCTGGTTACTAACCCCTGATCGATGTATTCTCCATCTGCGATAGCTGGCGCTTAGAGACCGGACTTGCCTGTCGAGAGGTCCGGAATCTGAACAGCAAGCAGATACTGAGCTTGGATAACTACATTCTTTGACTAGCTCCAGCAAAGCACCCGCAGAATGAGGGTATATGATGCAGGCTCCATCTGAACGCCGACGATAGCCATTACTTTTCGTTTCCCGCGGAAACCAACGTAATATCGAGGATGACGTGCCTCTTCTGACGACCCGACGGTAGACATCCATTATTTGCAATTTGCAAGAATAATATTGAGCCTGCTTCCCTTGAAGTAGTTGATCATCGGCGACGCCCGATGGTTTTGTCCCCCTAAGGTCTGGGGTATCGTGGTGGTGACGATATTTTTCCGCACCGTTAAGAGAGCTGATCCACCTTTACCGCTGACCAGTGTGGAATAGTCCCGTCCGTTCCGGTATACTGCATTACCGATCTGATGTCCGAGATCAACACAACCATAGTTCCCATCTGCTTTCCAGATGTGACCGTTGACGGTATTTTGTAGCTCATCAGTATCTGCGCTATCATACCAGCATACTATATCGCTTGCTCAAAGATGACCCTGAAGTCTTAATCCTAAGCGTCACTTGCCGGCAATGTGGAAGTAGATAGCCGATTTGACCCGATGCTCACTGGTCCGGATGATTACATACGCGACCCAATACCGTATGAATACCGGCCCGCCAGCTTTTGCTACCAGAACCTCATGAAAGCTTTCCTCGTCCCAACATCCTTTTCCCTATACTATTAGCCTGCCATCCCCAATTGTTACGTCCCCATTCATCCCCAGTTTCTTGATCTGGAGGATTGGCTATCTCTTTTAATCTCCCTTATACCCGGCAATTTTTTCTCCTCTACATTCAGCACACTATGTTCCGGAGTATGCTGCCGCGGGCGACACCGCGGGCTGCCCTCCGCACTGCCGGCCCTCAGTCTGTCCCTTCTAGCTTCGTTGCTGCTCCTTCTCTGTCCGTATATGGACGCTTTAGACGCGGCTATGCTTCTGAATCTGGTAAGTGATCGATTGCTCCTTGGAGCACCCGTGGGACGGTGCCTGCGCTTCCGAAGAAAGGGTAGCGGCTGATTTTGGAATCTCCAATATAACAGAGCACGATGTCGTTATCATTGGTGGTGGTGTCGCTGGTTACGTCGCCGCTATCAAGGCCGGTCAGGAAGGTCTCAAGGTGCGTCTTGATACTTTGTGAATTCGCTTTGCGCACTGTGACCCCTTCGCTAACCTTTGATCGATCCGGGTTAGACCGCTTGTATCGAGAAGCGTGGACGTCTCGGTGGTACTTGCCTGAACGTCGGCTGCATTCCCTCGAAATCCCTGCTCAACAACTCCCACCTCTACCACCAGGTCCTCCATGACACGAAAAAGCGCGGTATCGAGGTTGGTGATGTCAAGTTGAACCTCGAGCAGATGATGAAGGCCAAGGACACCTCCGTGGATGGTCTCACAAAAGGTATCGAGTTCTTGTTCAAGAAGAACGGCGTCGACTACATCAAGGGTACCGGTGCTTTTGTCGACCAGAACACCGTTAAGGTGAACCTGCTCGAAGGTGGTGAACAGACTCTGCGCGGAAAGAACATTCTCATCGCCACCGGAAGTGAGGCCACTCCCTTCCCTGGCCTGAACATTGATGAGAAGAGAATCATCACCAGCACCGGCGCTCTTTCCCTGACGGAGGTCCCCAAGAAGATGGTTGTCATTGGCGGTGGTATCATTGGTTTGGAGATGGTATGTGAACCTGATGATGGAAAATTCGGACGACTATGAATTTCCTCGTACTGATTGTGTTTGAAACACAGGCTTCAGTTTGGTCCCGTCTCGGTGCCGAAGTTACCGTTGTTGAATTCCTTGGCCAGATTGGTGGACCTGGTATGGACGCCGACATCGCCAAGCAGGCCCAGAAGATTCTGCAGAAGCAGGGTATCAAGTTCAAGACCAACACCAAGGTCACCAAGGGTGATGACAGCGGCGAGACCATCAAGCTGAGCGTTGAGGCTGCTAAGGGTGGAAAGGAGGAGACTCTGGATGCCGACGTTGTTTTGGTTGCCATCGGCCGCAGACCCTACACCGAAGGACTGGGTTTGGAGAACATTGGAATTGACAAGGATGAGAGAGGCCGCCTCGTGATCGACCAGGAGTACCGCACCAAGATTCCCCACATCCGTGTCATCGGTGACTGCACCTTCGGTCCCATGCTTGCCCACAAGGCCGAGGAAGAGGCCGTTGCTGCCGTCGAATACATCACCAAGGGTCACGGCCACGTCAACTACGCTGCTATCCCCAGCGTCATGTACACGCACCCTGAAGTTGCCTGGGTTGGCCAGAGCGAGGCCGAGGTCAAGGCCGCTGGCATCAAGTACCGCGTCGGTACCTTCCCCTTCAGCGCTAACTCTCGTGCCAAGACCAACCTCGACACTGAGGGCCAGGTCAAGTTCATCGCCGATGCTGAGACCGACCGCATTCTCGGTGTCCACATCATCGGTCCCAACGCTGGTGAGATGATTGCCGAGGCCACTCTGGCCGTCGAGTACGGTGCCTCTTCCGAGGATATTGCCCGGACATGCCACGCTCACCCTACCCTGGCCGAGGCCTTCAAGGAGGCTGCCATGGCCACCTACTCCAAGGCCATCCACTTCTAAACTCCCTGAAATCCTCTTGCTCCGCCGCCCTGTATTTTCTCCTCTAGCCTAGCCACGCTAGCGAACCACATGTAGCATTTCACCTTATTATATTTCTTATGTTGGTTGTGTTGTCTACTAGAGAATTTATGACGAAAAGACATATATCATCGCCATACCTCCCATTGTTCGTTGAGAGTAGGCTCGAGATTCGTAAATGTTCGAGTAGGGTCACGTGGTCGCTGGACTCCTTCCAGTCAGGGCAGCAACACTTTTGATCTCTGAGCTACCTCTACCATTGCGATGCTACGCGTCAAGATGGTGTAGAAGTACCTTCAGACTACACCAGTTTATTTCCATGTCAGCGGAGTTTATTGTGTGGGCTCATTCCAATGACTGTTATGCCGGCTAGGATCGTGACTCAGGGCTCTGATTTGCTACATTGAGAGCAACGTCTTGAGCCACCAAAACAGTCTCGTATAAACCAAGCCGCGTAACCACTTGCAGTCTTCTTAAAACTACACGAACTAGACAGGACATCTAGAGTAAGTGAGTCTCAACAATTAACTGATGAAATTCCTTATTAATAAATACATAGGTCATTGTATGATCAGCTACAATCCACCTCTGCAAAAGATCATCACCGCTATACATTACTTGCAGAAAGAGAGCCTGAACCTGGTGGCCTCCTCATATTCAAGAACCACAGGAGTGAATATGGCATCTCTCATGAAAACCAAACAATCCCCCTCCAAACCTGCACCAACACCCCCCTCACAAGAATCCTTATCTCTCAACCCTCAAACCAAGAAATTCCTCCACCGCATCTCCCTCCACCCAACCCTAACCCCTTACCGCCGCCGCGTCTACCGCACCCTCCTCTCCGTGCCCGCAGGCCGTTGGACCACCTACTCGGCCCTCGCGGCGCACCTAGGCTCCAGCGCAAGGGCCGTGGGGAACGCAATGCGCACGAACCCGTTTGCGCCGGAGGTCCCCTGTCATCGGGTGCTGGCGACGAATGGGACATTGGGGGGCTATAAGGGGGAGTGGATCTTGGGTGGGAAGTATCAGGTTGAGAAGAGGCGGTTGTTGGAAGGGGAAGGAGTTGTGTTTGATGAGAGCGGAATGGCGCAGGGGGAGTGCTTTCGGGCGTTTGTGGACTTGGGGAGTGGAAAGTAGGATTCGCTTGGTGAATGTTGATCGACGTTTGATGCTGATAGTGAAGATAGTTGAGTATATTAAATGCGATGGATATGGACTGTGAATACTTTTGCTATTGCTAAATGAATAGATATTTACCTCCTATTCTCAACCGGATATCTGGTCAGCGCGGTCAACCTCGACTCCTTCTCATACCAACCTTCCGGCGATACGTTCCAGCGTCAGGCACTTCTTGGATGGCTCCTATCTTTCAATGATGAATATGAGGATCCATGCATCGATCAGCAATCGAGTATCACGGTGAAGCATCACAATTGCTCAAACGAGCAGCTGGTTCGGACATACCACCCTTCTCTCTGCCAAGTCGATGGCGTATATGCTGTACAAGGCTCAGATGACAAACGGATATGGGTAGTAGTCCCGGGCCCTGACGCCACAATCATGATGACCACCTATTCAGGGGGTTCGCGAAATTCGCCTTTATCTGGTTGGTATAACAGAACAAACGACCACTATGTGGCCCCGTTATCAGTCAGATCCTCGCGCTGCTTTGAGTCCCGGAAGTTTCCTTCCTCCTGATGACCTTCACATTTTATGTGAAATATTCCCATCTGCGGTCAGCGTGATGGTTTTCGTGAGTGGCTTCGTCGTGATTCTTTTCAAGACTCGCGCGGACATCGAAAAGTCCTGGATGGAGGATGGATTCGACAAATTCGGAGGAGAAGACCGAAATGAGTGGTGGGCATGCTGAATAGAATATAGAAAGTATGTTGCTCCGTTCCCTCCCATAGTCAGCCTGACTATGTTCTTATACTTATGCAGGAAGACAGGTAAGAGTCCCGCGTGGGCCTCCTGCTACCATCAACGGCAACACATACTGGACATACTATCCGGGTCACAAAGCAGCCACATGTACCAGGTTTGATTATTATTCCCTGTTCTAGTCCCCTTGTCCAATGGATGCATTCACCTGATCTGTACCTCTCTATGCTGCTCCATGCTAATCATTACTTAGATAACACTAGAGGCGAGGGTACCTGCCACTCATGGCGGGAATAACAAGCGTTATGCAATGGACGTAGGCTATGATTCCGACTCTATCGACATGGCCATACCATATCGGATCTCGCTCTGATGATGACGCAGCATAACATTGACAGGTTGCCAGTCATAAACACTGTCACAGTTGGTGGCCCGGCGGCTCGAGACCCGAAAGAGGATGACGGAGACTACGACGTGTTTTACTTGCAGAAGCGAGGGTACCGGATGGCATACTGGTATATACTCCGGCTTTCTCATCTGAGAGAGCTGTCTGTGTTCTGACCCAGAAGGACCCAGCAAGGAGATCTGGGCAGTGCCAGAAAACAGCCGACTGTCTTTCATCAAAGCTGGTGATCGGGAGATTCACATCCAGCCTTCTTTCGAATCTCCAGTCAATTATGACATGCAGTATCCAAAAACGATTTCAGATCCAATTCAAATGCATGGTACTAATCTGCTCGTATTCGTAAATGCCGCAGGTCTCAGCCTGCAGCAATTGTGCAGGAACGTCCAATTATTCTCCGAAAGAACGTCAAAGAGTGTTCTTGACCAAGAGATCCTTATCTTACACAATCGAAGGCTCATCTCTGTGGGAGATTCCGGAGAGATTAAGTCAGAAGCCTCGCAGCTCCATACTTGGAGTTTGATATTGCTGTTGCTTTGTCCACCCCTCTGTCGACAATGAGTCGACACCACGTCGTGCCGCCGGCCCCCTCCCGTCCGTCGGCTGTCAACGTTGCATCAAATGCGAGTTCAAGACGAAGAGCCCCTGCGCCTGCGTCCGTGACGTCGCCAATCAGAAATGTTGCCGCTGCCAGCGGTTGAAGAAGCCATGCAAGCCCGTGCCAACGCAGCTTGATTGCCGAAATGTTCCATAACGGGCTATCATTCTGGAGCCTGATTGATCTCCTGGGCTTGTTTGTGTCGTCTCTAGGCCCAGCACCGGCTGGTGCTACCAAGAGAAACCTTTTTGTGGAGACATGTCTGGAATTCATGTGGACATCCGCAGTCAGCGGGCTGGAATCTGCACTAAAGCGTTCTTGACAAACGCGACAGTCCCAAGACATACAGGGTCTGGTGTACTGCATGCTCGACTTGGGCTTGAAGATCTTGCCACGTCTTACCCAAGCGCTGGAAAATGGAAGTCAACCGACACTCAGTCTCAACGGGCACAGACGCACAGTCTTACCAGGTTCAAGCTGACTGTGCAAACCCTCTGGTGGACCTGATGATCAATACTAGTGACTTCTATGATACTAAGCATATGCTTAAGGCTCAGCTATCCCTCTTTTCTTTGAGTATGCAACTAGAGCAACTCTGGCCTGATTGCACTTTTTTCTGGCTGCTACCAGAAACAGTCTATATTCAAGCTTCCTTGATCTTCATGGCAGGGCGCTTTATCCCTCTAATCCTTATAGAAAGAGCCCTCAACCGCCATATCGAATCATGACGGCCCTCAGCACCAAAACAAAGAAAAAAAAGGTTTCTACCTGGGCTCTAGAAGCCAGTCAACGGAATGAAAGCCCAGGAATTTGTTCCCTTCCTATGACTATTGCAAAGAAGCTCGCCACGGACACACCATTCACGACCGTCATCCGGACGGTCGAAAGGCCCATCGAAGACAATAAGGATGACACGATCGGCGTCCAGGAAATGACAAAGCAAATACAAGACACGCTCGATAAGTTGTTCATATCTCATTGATCCAGGTCACATGGTTACAAAGACCAAATCCTGCTGTGGTAGGAACTACCGTATGTTGCCAATCCCGACTAGAACTTCGGGTCTGATAACTGATCAATATTAGTACATGAACGTTCCCGGAATAGCTTCCGAGATACATCGCCTCAACCCACACAGTGTGGAAGGGGAGGTAAATGGAGTGTGGAACTCCATACTAAACTGGGTTTTCAACGCAGTCAATGGGTTCGTTACGCAGCCCCAGGCGATGCACAGGCAATACACAGGCAATACAGCGGCAAGAGGGCATGCTCGGACTGATCTCTCGACGAGCCGCGATGTGTGCGAGCTCTATACTAACAGAGGGGGCATAGCGCGGGTCCTGGGACGCCCGAAACTCCTGGAGATCGTTCATGAGCAGCATGTTTTCAGGGATTCTTTCATCCGTACGGAGTCCGGACCACCGACTGCGGGGATGTGGTTTTTCTTTCAGCTGTGTACGAGTGGGAGATCTCCACACGAGCAGCCCTTGAGCAGTCTGTCAATCAGGCACTCATGGCATAAGAAGTGGCTGTTGAAGGCGGTTCAGGTATGCTAATAAAGCATCCCAGGGTTCGAGGGTATTTATGAAGGTGCCTCGAAAGAAACGGATTCTTTCTACGGCCCCATCCAACGGACTTTCCTACAATTGTAGTCGAGTCTGGATGGTCGGAGTCGTTCCTCGGATGCAGTCTTGCATGTTTTGCATGGAATGTCGACCTCAGCCGAGCCAGCATGGAGGCCCGAACAGATGGCTACATGCTCAACTCGATCACTGTGCCTTCGTGAGTATCATTGTATCTCCTTGACTCCTACTTTGCTTTGCTGAGTGCATCCTGGATGTGCTAACCTGCTGTGTAGAAATGGCACCTACTCATCATGTGCCTTGCGTGGTGCTAAAGGGCAACTATTGCCTTGCAAAAAGTCCCCGATTTCGTGACGATAGACCGGTCTGGCATAGCAATGGCTATAGGAGAAGCCAAGGTTCCATGGATAATATAGCATTCATTAAGGACTGCTTCATGATTTCACATATGGCAGAGATAAGTCGATCAGACGCTTACTCGGTTAGACTCCCAACTTATGAGATTGATGTACATACTAATTCGAGTATATAGGGCAAATCGTGGGCTATATGCTTGATTTAAAACTCAAGCATGCTTTCCTGACGACTTACAACGAAACAATCTTTCTCCGTAAGGTGGAGGTTAATCGGCACTGGGTACTTCTGTACTCTCCTATAACCTATCATGATGTTGTTGGGAAGACGAGGACAAGGAATGTCTCCAAGATCTCCATACTGTGGATCCACAGTATGACATAAACGACATTGAGGAGAAAAGGATAATCCCAAGCTAAGAGGGGAGACTCTGAGGCAATGCTGGGATGTATTGGATGATTGCGATCACAAGGTGCGGGTCGCAGACTTGATGGACAATGATGGGGACAGATTTTTCTCTTGGAACTTTACAAACATGTACTACGGCCGAAGTGGTACTGTAGAATTCCGGAGAGAACCCGGAATATTGAACTCAGATCACGCTCTTTTGAATGCCTTGCTCCGACACCTAGGGCTGATTCTCAACAAGAGGTTTCTGATCTGCGCATTATCAGGTTTCCGAGTCGGAATGAGCCCTCTTCCAAGCCCTGCGATCCTCCGAGAACATGCATGCATAGCAAAAATCCTTAAGTCAAACGACATCTTCCAGCATATTCTGCAGATTCTGCAAATGCCCGCGACTACCTGCCATCTCTCCACGGCAACAAGGGATAGTGAGGAGGTTGAGGATGATGCTCATGGTAAGTTCTAATATCTATTATTAAACTCGAAGCTTACTGGGATATTTTAAATGCTAATACTATCTACTAGACTCACTAGAGCAGATTGAGCAGGAACAGCTGCAGCTTCAGAAAAGACTAGAGGAGGTGGAGAAGTTAAAGACAAAAAAGGCATATAGAAAACAATGATATGTCGCACATCACTGCGACCATGAAGCTTGAGCGATTCGAAGTCAGGGACACCCGCCCGAGCAGTCAGTTTCACCAGTGCAGGCTCCTAAGGCCTCAATTGACCCGCCTCTTCAAACAAGCCGGGTCTGACACAAGAGCAGAAGCAGTCAATTGTGCGCGAGTGAATTTGTCAGAGACTGTCTTTGTCCATGCCGGCAAGGGGGAGAAACACACTATCGACATCTTCACCACTGACAGCGAACTTCCATTCGCAGGCCATCCCACCATAGGAGCTGCCTGCTGGTTTCTATATCTTTCTCGGGACGAAGGCGACAAAAGGAGCCGTCAAGACCCTGACCAATAAGTCGGGGGATATTCCCATCTCATTGCAAGTGGGACAGCCGTCGCGGGCAGTAACCGCTAGAATCGCTCATACTACCCTGTTGCATCCGCGGAACTTGACAAGTCACGTCAAGTTACACGTTCCGCAAGAAAGAATTCCGCGCGATGGGCGTGTGTGGCTCTCTCTCCGATTCCGGAGGAGTCGGAGGTCATGAGCCCCCGTTCAGGCTTGGGTGTTGGTGCCACCAAAGAGAGCGTCGATTCACGGTCAAAATTTCCGCTCGAGGAACTGATCCGACTGCATCCTTTCTTGCCTCGCTTTTTCGGTATACTGAATCAGGAGGTACTAGAGTTCCTTGTCTTCTCTATCTTCAAGGGAATGAGCCATGTCCTTGTCGAGATGGAGTGACATGGATGGGAGACTATATCCAGAAGAACAGCCAGCTCAAGATCACGCTCGTTGTTGTTGGTGGTGCCGTCAACGTCATAAGTCTTCAATCACGACAATTGACGCATGATGTCGATTGGTTCAAGCCCAGTCTCTCTACTGTTAAAAGCGAGATACTGAACAGGGCGTACTATAACGCTATTAAGCAGCCCAAATCGCATGGCATAGTCCCTCCGTCTAACTGTTTAATATAAAACTGTTCTTTCTCCCTACGCCATCCAGCGAGTGGTCTCAACGAATTGCTCCGCTGGCACTTTCGCCAGTCTGTGCTAGCCAACATGAAGGGGGCTGGCGAACCCATCTTTGAACACGAGTTCCTCTTCAACAATCCAAGACGGACCTCTGCATCTCTACCTTGAGTTTATTAGACTGGCGGCTAAGAAAGGTAAGCCTGAGCATCGCATTTGCCTCGGATTGCATCATCATTTTGCTTGAATGTCAGAAGCAACGCTAGGAAGAGCTCAATCTGCTGCATTGTGCCTTCCATGATACAACGGAAATCCCTAAAAGCAAAATATCAGGCCTTTGATCCATCAACCACGGACGTCTTCGACCCCGAAAAATACCATGTCCAGGAAGACCTGGCGTACGCATTGCTCACAGAAGTGAATGTTGTTTCAACTGTCATGAAACTGACGGAAGAGGGGCTACGTGGGAGAGGGAAAATCAAGGCTGCCAAAAAGTGGCATGCCACGTTCCCACTTGACGACCTGATCCCTGACGAGTTAGTCTGCTTCCTTCCAGAATGGGGAGATACTTGGCGAGGCGGATATTACTTGAAAAAATGGTGTTGTCTTGGATGAAGGCGTACTCAGGACTGTCAGCTACTTCACCGACAGCTCAATCGCACCTTATGGCCCGCCTCTTGTAAGCATCTGGGAACAGCACTCAAGGTGACAGAGGATATCACAAACTTCCCATGGGGAAAACCGGCCCACGCGCTCCAGCAGACATTAGCAAAGGCCAGTGGCTATACTACAAATGCGTTGTACACAGATGATGCAATGAAGGCCCTGAGACATATCGAACAGTCTTACTTCAAGGCGGCGAATCGGATGAAACTCTCCCCAAAGAATGAGCAACTAGAGCCGCAACCCTGAAAGATCAATGGTCTGCTGGATATGGTTCGTGAGAACCATATCCGACGCAGTGGGTGTCACGAAAGACAAAGCAACGCCGGCAGCGTCTTGCAAAACTGCTGGAAGAGAACAGAACGTTACATCGGCTGATTGCAATGGCTTGCTAAGAGATTACTTGACTAAGCTCGCAATAAACGTCAGCAGAGCAACCATGAGGCTCTGACTGAACTACAACGCCGTCTTAACAAGGCACAGAGTCAAGCACCCAAGCACCATGACCTCTCACAACTGGGTCTCGTCTTCGGCGCCCTCACTCAAGGGCTTTAATACGATGTAAGCATTCGTGCAGCTCAGACTAGGCGGCATTCCCGGTCAGACTCGTCAACCAACTGGATAACTATGGTGACCGCCAAGCTATGCGCCGTGCAGTGATTCATCTCAAGAGCACTGGAGCTTATAAGTCGGCAAGTGAAGCTGAGCAGCTTAGTCTAGTTAAAAGCACAAAGAAGAGCACGTGAACGCAGGAAGAATATGTACGCCAAAAGTACCCGGGTTGACAATTCGAAGTTAAAGAACAAATCGAGAAGGCAGGTCTTTCAAGCTATCGATCATAATGGGCAAGTAAGTGATGCCTGTTCTAATCAATAGTATATCCATACTAATAACAAAATAGAATCAAGGACGGGAGGGGCGGCATAATATGTTGCAGGGAAGCTTGGTTATACCGAGCAAAGTGTGTCTGCAACCTAGACAATGGCAATCCGGCATGGGTAGACGACAATGAGGCAGATGAACTCCTGCTTGACCAGAGATACCATCAGGACAATATTAAGAGTTTTAGGGTTGAGGCGCTGCCAGATATCCCAGTATCTCTTGTCAAGCAGGAGTACATCACATCTGGCATGCTCCACGAGTCGACATGCCAAAAAGGCAAGGAGTATTGGTAAGCGCTAGAAAATGGAGCTACGTCAGGTAAGTGAAACGCTCAGACGCTTTGAATGCAGAATCTTACACGGTCCTGTCTACTATATAGTATAGACGAGAGCCCTACTCTTTCCGAGATCTACTTGGGCTATAAACCATTAGGCCGCCAGTCAGAACATCCATTGTCCGCGCTCTACGAGGGCGATAACCAGCGATTACCACATCTGACGATGGTTGTGGAGCATTACAGCGAGGAAGAAGCTAGCGAAGGCATCCGGACCCATGACTTGGCTTATATCCTTTGGCGACGCAAGTGCGGTAACGGCCCAGAATGTGGGCGACGTACTGGGTCGACTGTGTTAATGCGCTTCGGCATAAGATCTCTCGCCTCGATACAATGCCAGTGGACAAGATACAGGGTTTGGAGACACTCAACCATTCAAGGTCTTCAAGCAGGACTTTGACGAGGAGCAAAGCCATTTCGACAGCGACTATATCCCACAGCTCCGAGTCTTCTCACCAAAACCCCGTCCAACAACGCATTACACAACTATATTTCCTAACTGCTCTGGAACTGCATAGCTGGCATTATACCACCACGCAGCCAATCAAATACATGAAGGATCTGAGTTGCATGTATGGCTTCATGAGCAACTACAGTGAGACATATTCCTTCGACAGCAGTTCATTGAATGCAGATGGGTCGTCGATTACTCTCCAGTCATTCAGGCATCTACCTCCTATGCCAAGACGGACCTGGGCGATCTCTTGGCTACACCGGTTGTGTCATTGAGGCGCCCTTGTACAATCGCGCGTTCGATATGTGCAGAGTGCAGACTGACCAGCTGTCAAATCCAGTTTCTTAATTTCATCGTTTCCATTTGCTACATACCGTCTGATTCTATACCTCTCTATCGCCACGATGAGCGAAGCACGCTTCAGACAGAGAATGCTCAAGTTCACTAACTGGGTCGAGGGCGCTATTCTATCAACACTGGACAAAAAGATGCGGGATGAATTGCGGGATGAATACCGGAAAAATCGGGATATCGCACTAGAAGGGGACGACCCTAAACCAAAAGCGCCGAGAACCCTCCTGGTCAAGGAGCTCAAAAGCAGAGCTGATATCGAAAGGATCTTTCGGCCTCACCAGGAACCTCGACGTTAACAGCGTCTTTCCACCGCCTGCTCAATTGGACGTTATGCCGGATGACCTTGGTAAGATGATGCTCTGAAGAAATCTCCTTGCTATCCAGTATGAAAGGCTGAATAGAGGACAGTTGGACTCGAGCTTGAACTTAACACTATCCGTCAATTCGTCGAGGACGCGGCCAATGGTGTACTCCCGTCCGGCGCAGTGGCTAGGACTCGTCGCATCTCAGTGTCCTTCCTTATTCAAGATACTTGGCGGCGGATATCGACGATGACGTCCCAGAAGATACCGACTGGTTTGGCGAATAACAGAACCTCGCAAAAACTGGGCAGCGCTGTCTATGTTTTGGCCACAAACTACCATTGACGAATGGAAAGCCGACGTCTTCGGAGGCTCGAATACTGAGCTCTGCGCCAATAGGATCACTCTCAGCTCAGAGACGCATGTATACTGGGACAAGGTCTCTTCGCGTTGAAACCGGTTTCTAAGTTGCGAGGATCAGAGAACCCTCAAGCTCGAGTTCCACTGGCTGCGTCCAGTGCTGCGATCTTTCACTGTGCTTCTTAATATGTCGTCGCTACCGTCCACCCTATCAGCTCCTGATGCCGAAGGTCTGCAAGTGAAGTGGCACAAGGAATTGTTTCCTTTGCAGGCGCTTTCCATGTTGATGTTGCGGATCTACCAGTGGCAAAAGCAAGACGGTCTCGCCATATATGATACGATGAAATACATCGCATCCCCTGTGAGCACTTAATGAACGCACACCATCCGTTCATGGAAATGCCGGCCACTCGGGTCTACGAACAGGCACATCTGGGGATTAACCAGGAGCTAAAGACAAGCCTATCTCATCAGATCTTCACCTGACTACGTGACTCCACAGCTCAATTCCTGTCGAATGGTTTCCTTTTCGCTGGTTCCCAATTCACGAGCTTGGTCTCCTGTTGGATAAAACATTCGCCTATATTTGCATTGTCAATATCGAAGAATATACACATGATATCGTGTTTCAGTAATATGATCAAATCTATAAATCCAGAATATGAACACCACAAGAGATATGTACCAATGAACCATAGTATAACAAAGTCAAAGCCAATAAAAAGCAGCCCTTCGCCGTCCAGTCTATCATGAATAAACAAACGCAAAGAAAATAAATCATCACACATGGTAGCCACGACATATCCGTCCTTCCTGTTCCGTCATCCAGGGCAGAACACAAACACACATTTGGCTATAATGAAGAGACACATGCCTTTACCTTGTCTCCGAACGCCTCTATACCTCATGTCCGTTGCATCATGGAACGACAAATGTAAAAGATGATAACAACATCAGAAGGAAAAACAAAGAAGCAGACCCTAAAGAGAAGTGCAAGCCAAGAGTGCTATGAAGCGAGAAACGGGAATAAAGAATCGTACATGTCTAAACCGGCATCAATCATGAAAAGGAACATGAACATAGACAGAAAAGAAAAGAAAAGTTCAAGCAGACGACCTCGGGACCCGCTTCGTCATCCGGCGCTTGGGCAGATCCATGTGGTGGTATGAACGGAGATGCTCAATGAGATGGTCTCGCCGCGGGAAGCCATTGAGATCCTTCCGCGGGCAATGCTCCACGGGGCAATCCTGGTAGACCGGGTAGTGGACACTGGTTTGGTGCCGTTTGAGGTCAGCGGAGCGCGTGAAGGCCTTTCCGCAGTCTTCGCACGCATAGGGTTTGGATGATCTGGAGGTTCAGAGTTGGTTAGATGTTGGATCTAGTCAAGGGAGCGGACTACAAAACGGGGAGCTTACTTGGAGGACTCGGATGAGGAAGCGCTGGTGCTGAGTGTGTATTGTGTGAGCAACGATTCTTCGAGGCTCGGAGTGAATGCGAACTGGGTCTCGTAGGAGGAGGAGTATGATGGGATTGGGATGCTGTAGGAGGTGTTCAGTCCGTAGAGGTCTGGGACGGCGTTATAGGGACTTGGTGGCGACAAGTCGTAGACAGAGTCGAAAGGATGATTGAGAGGGATTTCGAGCTCGTTTCCGCCTGAGGGGAAGACGTCTGCAAAGCTGAAGGATTGAGAGTGTTGGCTTGGGGACTGGTCCATGGGGGTGGACGAAGGACGAGTTGAATTCTGGAAGTACAATAAGATTAGTTTGACCTGTAGTAGTAGAAGAGCTGAGTTGTACTTACCACGGTGAACTGAGTGTAGAGTCTGTCGTTCATTCGAGAGTACATCATAATTGAAGAGTGTAGGAGTAGACAAAGATGAAACAAAAGAAAAGGGCCTGGAAGTTCTTATAGTGATAATCAAGACAGCAATAAGAAGCAGAACGCGACAGCCATGAAATCAATGGTCGCACGTGCATCAAGTTCTGGATTTCTTCCAGTCGATGGGGCTAGCCGACATCCCGGCAGTTTATACATCGAGTATTTAATGAGACTTCAAATGAGTTCAAACCAGTCATGGGCGCCGTCACCTGAACGACGAATCAAAGTATCTGGTTTGGGCGTGGGTAAGCGAAGACGAGCGGAGAGACGGCCTGAGAGTCGATGCCAATGATCCAACCTGTCCAAGTTATTTAGGCTAGTCTGCTAGTTTTATCATCGCAACACTCAGCCACTATCGAGCCGTTCGAGCGGGACCATGATTGGATGAATCCGCTGCTGGAGTGAAGCGGTCGATCATCCAGCAGGCAAGAACCCTGCTTAGCGTTGACGCCAGAAGACTCGGAGAACAATGGAAACTTCTTGGGCCCTTCTAGCGTCAAACGAGGGGGCTTCCTTGGGTTTTCCTTGCGGTGGGACTGACAGTCGTGATTGGGGCAGATCGACGGGGATGAACTGCCCTCACAATCCAGCTGCAGGCGAGAACACGATGAGGACGATGATAGGCGCAATCATACATGCCAACATCATCCGTTTACTGACTAGATCGACGGTGTGCACACATCCACTCCCCCATCTCCACACGAATGCGGTGGTGGATTAGCTGCTGCCTTCTGTTTGGCTGCGAGGCTTTGGAATAGACCGTACTTCGTACTCTGTAAAATCCGCCCATTCTCAGAAGTTGATTACCTTGGTTACTAGGTAAGTTTGACTTGGGGATCATCTGAGGTGAAGGCATCCGCATCGGGTGATCTTGATTCGCTGAGAGGTTTCATCGGAAGGCTCCGATAGTAGTCAGTGACTCAGTATATCTTGGACAAAAGTATCTTCTCGGAGCGAGATTAGGAAAAGGGTGACAAAGGGCAAAATCCCCGCGAAGAAAGACAGCCTGAGAGGAATTAGATCGCCGGGGAAGGAGAGAGCTGACAAAAGTACGGGATCGTCAAGTCATGTGTTCCCGAGCTGAAATCCCTCAGGCAACAATCTGGTCATATTTACTCCTTAATTATTCTCTCTTGGATGAGATCACTATCACTGAATCAACTCAATTCACTCGGCTGTCGGCACATTTTCCGTGGAGAAACAATCTCATCATTCTGCTCTACATTTTACAGTCTATTGAGAGAGACAGTCCACCCAAGAACAACTGTTCCTACTCCACACTCCACACACAGTAAATCCGCGATTCGACAGCCTTGTGGGTTTGTTCCCGTCCACGTCCACTATGCAGGAAATCATCACTTATCTGTCCAATGATAAGAGTCACAGCTTGCCAAGAAAGCCTTTGACTCGGGGCTTGGACTTGGAGACTGATCATTGATCACTGAGATCACAACCGCACAGCCCCCGGCTACTTTAGCCTCTGACTTAGCCCATTGAAGACTAGGCGATTCTGCAAGGCTCCCAGGCGTACATCTGATCCATCATCCATCGAGCTGCTCTTCAATGATCATGATGATGCAGGTTCAAAAATCCCGCACCTCCGATTGCTGTGCGTGTACCTCGACGGAGTAGATCAGGATGCGAACTAGGGCTGTCCTGCGCAGGAGAATACGAGGAGTGGTCCACTAAGGCGGATAGAGCCTTGCATTAGCCAGTTGTCTCTGATACTCGGATTCTTAAGTGGAGTAATATTGATACCGGGGCAAAGAGGTACCATATTCCTGTCTACCTACTGTTGTCAGTCCTCGCTCCTGTGACGCACGGAAAGTTTATCTTGACCAGGGGAGTTATGATAGAGAACAGCGAGTAAGCTTCAGCCATGTCCTTCCAGGAAGTCATCTGCTTGCTTCACAGCCCAGAGGAGCTATTGATTCGCCTTAAGCTCTGGCAGAGGCGGAAAACCTTCTAAGAAAGCTCCACGGTACCTTTGATTGTGTTGTTTCTTACTTAGCTTGATCAGCCACTCTAGCAGAAAGTAGCATAAGCAGAACTCCCGTGTTCTGCTGTCCCATCATTTACTCATTCATAGATGACATCATAGAAGAACTATGAGAAGGAGAAGAAATAGACAAGGAGGGGAAAAACAGGGGCAGGAAATAAATGAAGTAAATATCATATATTCCCGCCATCACCAGTCAAAACCCAACCAGCCTAATGCGGACGTTGAAGACCACCACAAGTATCAAAGATGATGATGAAGATGAAGATGAAGATGAACCTGTCAAAATATCCCTGTTCGCCACCTGTCCAGCAGAAAAAGGAAAGCCCGCCCATATGCACCCAAGATACACATCTTATAATTCATCCTCCAGATACTTGTAGATAAATTTGAAATCCGCCTTGCGCCGGTTCATCCTGCGGCTCGGTTAGTTTGTTACATGGAAAAGTGAAACAGAAAGAGACTTACCAGGTACTCTCGTAATCGAAGAACCGATATGTACCTTGTTCATAGTCCTCGGTGATGTTCTTCGGCTCCTCATGGCGTTGGAACCAAGTCTGGTACTGTTTATGGAACCGCCAGCTCTGATTCTTGAGCGCCTTGGCCGCCAGGTACTGCTGGTAGCTTCCCTGACGGTAGTAAAACAAGTAGAAAAGCGTATCTGTATCGATCCGTCCGGTGTCATACAGACGAGGATCATCGAATATGGCGAGTGGTTCCTGCGGGTAGTAGAGAGGGGTGTTGTACGGATTCGAGGGTCGGTAATGACGGGGCTTCTCTGCATCGGCAGGCTCCGGGCAAGACGCCAGTGATGCTGCGAGCAGCCGCTGAACCGATGGCGACGAGCTTGCAGCACTTGTCGCCGCGCGGCTCTTCGTGATCTCAAACGACTGAATCAAATCCTGCAGCCCTGGAGGCAGATGGTAGATCGATTCGTCGCGCTGGTCATCTTCCTTGACTGTGTCCCCGTTTGCTGTCGCAGGTTGTTCCTTGGCGGCTGCGGCGCTCGCGCTATCCATCGCTGGAGTAGAAGGCATCGTATTCGAGGTACTGGCCGCTGCGGGTGTCGCGGCAACGCTGGGGCTGAGAGCTGGAGTCTTGGACCGGCCCTGCCCACCAGGCTCTTCTGTGACGGTCGCTGTCGCTTTTGATACTGGTTGGACTGAGGACACAATCGGCGATGCGGTGGATGACGCTCTCGAGACTGGAATGGCGGCGGAGTAGGCAGGGCTCGTGCCAGGCGGTGGAGGCAGAGGGGCAATACCGACGCCGTTTTTGTCGCTTGCAGCTGCGGCAGCCGCAGCCGATGCGTATTTGAGAGTCTCGCCCGGGGGACGAGTTGGTGGAGGGGCGGGTTTCATGCCAGAAGTGGCGTTGGTGGATGTTGGAGGGTGAAGTGTTGCGAGAACTGGCAAAGGTGACTTCATCTGCGCTGATGGCCGGCGGTTCCCACTAGCGTCAGCTTTGGACGATTTCGCCTTCACTTCCGGCTCGTCCTCCTGGATCGATTGTGTGTCCTGCGAAGAAACGCGATCGTTGTCCCCAACCATTCCAAACTGCACCTCGGTCTCTTCGCCCAGATTGAGATCGTCATAGAGCGTCTCGTCTTCTCCGCAGTAATCGACGTTGTGTCCATCATCCACGTAGTACTTGATACTCTCCTTGAGATCCACCACCTGGCTCGTTTCGACCGCGCCGTTCTGAAGCGCTCGTAGCAGCAACTCAAGTTTGTTGACGTGCCATTTATGTCGCTCCAGTATCCGCGCGAGGTCCGATAAACGATTTGTCTTGGTGATATCCTTCTTGCCCTTCTTCATCTGTATGTGGAGGGTCTCCTCTTCGGCCTCCATCGCTTCGATCTTCAGTTGAAGTTCGTCCACGCAGGTCGATAGGAAGTCGCACGCTTCGAGTTTCTCTTTTTCTTTGGGATCGAGTCGCGACGCAGCGGAAAGACCTTCCTTGGAATACGCCTTGGTCTTCATCTCCTTTTCCACGGCTTTGAACTGCTCCATGCACTGCAACCTCTGTTAGCTTTCTCCCATGTCCCGGAAAGGCGGTGTCAGTCGGTTTGGAATCGTTAGCCCACAGTTTCGATTGCTCTGCGCTGCTCGAGCAGCGGTCCTTTGTCTTTGACCTCATTACCTGAAGCCCATGACTTGATCTGGTCGCGAAATCGCTGCAGCTTCTTGATCTCTCGTTTCAGGTTCTCCTCCAGCTTATCTCGCTGGGTAGGATTCGATGTTGAGCGGATCTTCTCATAGATTCCCTCGAACGTCTGTATGCCTTCCGCGACCTTCTTGAAGGTCTTGTCGATCTCTTGCTGTGTTTTGCGGGACGTCATGGCTGCTGTTCACATGAACAGATCGCCGTAGGAAGAAGGGGAATTTTCGGAGTTTCAGGGAGATAGGTAAAGGTGATCGGCGGGTTGGAAGCTGCGGTTCCAGCGGGGGGGAGGAGAAGGGTGTTGGGCGACAATGCGAAAGTAAACGCGCTGGGAGATGATGCCAGAAAAGGCTGGGAATGTTAATGAATCTCCTGGTGCTTGTTGGAGTTGTCAAGACTTGTGAAGGCGGTGAGTTTGGCGGGCTGCAAGCAATGTGCGGGAGGGTTATCGAAGGCGGAGGAGGCGAAACCACTGTTATCGCCATCTACCCTACGTGAAGTCCATACACTACTTAATTCTTTTATGGGTTGAATATTCTAGTGCTCTGTATCAAAGAAATTTTGATAAGAGCTTGGTTCTAAGTGACTGATGATATCCGTGTTGTGACTTTTTGAACTAGGTATGTCATACTCCGTTCCCGGATATTACCCGATCCGTCTCTATTCTCACGGGTAGCTTGTGAAGCCTCATAAAGGGCATATTCTCGCTTTTAAAATAGAATTTAACGATTGTCTAGTCTGCTTAGTACTTCCATTGAATATACCTTTTCCTTCTCTGATCCCGAGCGAATCCTCCGCGAGATACTTCAACATGAAAGGTGCGCCTTGCTCCCTCCGAAACGTCCCTCGACGCTAAATCATGAGTAGCGGTCATTCAGAGAGTGAAATCTGCGTCGGTGACGGTAGATGAGAAACTCGTCTCGTCGATCGGCCGCGGCTTGCTTGTTCTTGCTGGTGTAGGCAAGGAGGATACTGAAAAGGACGCAGACACACTCATTCAGCGGATATTGAAGGCCAGGTTATGGCCTGCCGAAGAAGGCGGCCAAGTGAGTAGCCTATACACTGGGACAGAGTGCATCAGAAGCTAACTATGCTTCTTCCCATCAGTGGAAAAGGAACGTACAGGACATTGAGGGAGAGGTGCTCTGTGGTGGGTTTGGCGTCCAGAGATCTTCGGAGCGCCTTTTAACGCTTGATACAGTATCGCAATTTACACTCTACGGTCAATTGAAGAAAGGCAGCAAACCCGACTTTCACGATGCAGCCGACGCGGATACAGCACGGAAACTATACGATTACTTCTTCCGCCGGCTGCGCGAAGCATACAAACCCGACCGGGTCCAGAACGGCGTCTTCCAGGCCATGATGGATGTCGAACTGAAGAATGATGGCCCGGTGGGTGTAGATTACCGCAGTGAGGATGCGGCGGTTAGCTTTTGCTCCTCCTCGTGCCTCGTCTCCGATTACGAATGTCTACCCGTGCTGACGATGAGCGTCAACTTTAGGTCACAATCGAGATCAACACCAAATTGGCGAAGGAGAAAAAGCCCGAGGAGGGACAGAATAAGCCGCAAGGCGAACGGAAAGATGGGCAGACACAAACCGTTGAGTTTGAATTACCAGCATCATTGCTGGAATGACCGAACATACTGTATGCTGTAAAGGTGTTTGGGTGCTTGGATTTGGGTGTAAATATAGGAAGATTCACAAATTGCACATAATATGATGATCCTGGCTAGTTCTTGCTCAGAATCGAACTCGACTGACCTTCAATTCACGCAAAATTAGAAGAAGTGGCCTTATATTGTTGTTAGTTACTACCTACAAACTAAATGAGTGCGGAGTTGATGGAAGCTTCTTGAAGCATCGCAAAAAAGGCTGGTCCAGCCCACTTCACCTATCTAGCAGTTTTACTCCGTTAACTCCCCAGCTTCTCTTCATTTACTCCTCTTACTTTCTAACATAACACTCGCTCTGTCTCTGTTGCTCTTTCCTGGTCATCTCTCAGCACATTCATTCATTATTGCCCTACTTCTCTAGCTCGCAATCATGGCTGAGACTCAGCGTATGTACTGCGCCGTCTAGTGTGGGGTTATGGGCCTCGGGATGAGGGGTTACTGATTTGTTGTGATCGCAGGTCGTCCTCGCGTCTACTTTGACATTCAGATTGGTAACCAGAAGACTGGTCGGGTTGCCTTTGAATTGGTGAGATTACTCGTCTGTTTCGTCAATTGGGCCGCTCAGCTAATATTTGACTCTGTAATCGCAGTTCAACGATGGTACGGAACGTGCTTTCAGTTTTCGTCGCTGAGATACTAACAGTCCTCCAGTCGTCCCCAAGACCGCAGAGAACTTCCGTGCTCTTTGCACAGGTGAGAAGGGCATGGGAAAGCAAGGGAAGCCGCTGAGCTACAAGGGTACGACCTTCATCTTCTCTCCTCAGATGCGATTCAGAGTCTTACGCTTCCGCGCGCTTAGGATCCATCTTCCACCGTGTGATCAAGCAGTTTATGATCCAGGGCGGTGACTTTACTAATTTCAACGGCACTGGTGGTGAATCGATCTACGGCGAGAAATTCCCCGATGAGAACTTCGAGCTCAAGCACGACAGACCTTTCCTCCTCTCCATGGCTAACTCTGGTCCCGGCACCAATGGCAGCCAGTTCTTCATCACGACTGTCCCAACTCCCCACCTGGACGGCAAGCACGTGGTCTTCGGCGAGGTGCTTAACGGAAAGAGTATTGTCCGCAAGATCGAGAACATGCCTACCCAAGCCGACAAGCCTACCACCGACGTGACCATCGTTGACTGCGGTGAGCTCACGGGCCAGGACTACGAGAACGCTACCAACCAGGTTGCCGATGCCACCGGAGACCCCTACGAAGACTACCCCGATGATCACCAGGGCGAGGAGCTCAACGCTCAGGTCTGCTTCAAGATCGCTTCCGAGTTGAAGAACTTTGGCAACACTGCTTTCAAGAGCGGTGACCTTGTCCTTGGTCTTGACAAGTACCAGAAGGGCCTGCGCTACCTCAATGAATTCCCTGAGCCCGACGAGAACGATCCCAAGGACCTTGAGCCTCAAATGAAATCTCTTCGCTTCACTCTTCACTCCAACTCGGCCCTGCTCGCGAACAAGCTTGGACAATACAAGAATGCCCAGAACTGGGCTACCTACGCCCTCGAAGTCGCCGACGCCGCCAACGCCAAGGATGCAGATAGAGCCAAGGCCTACTATCGCCGCGCTGTCGCCTACAGTGGCCTGAAGGAGGAAGATGAGGCTCTGAAGGATCTGCAGGAGGCATTGAAGCTGGCTCCCGGTGACGCTGGCATTCTCAACGAGATTGCCAAGGTCAAGAAGGCGATCAAGGACCGTGAAGCCAAGGAGAAGGCCGCCGCTCGGAAGTTCTTCTCATAAGCATCGGTCAATGACTCATGATTTTATGTATTCCTTTCATTTACGTTGCGCACAAAAGCGACGATGCGCTTGCATTTCCCTGCGATTCTCTGTTCTTGAGCAGTCGGGAGCTGATGGGAGTTTCTCGGATAATTTTTTACCGGCTCTGAAGCACGGATGACTGGCGCAGTGTGTTCGTTCTCGCATGATACGCCCAGCAATTGTTCGACTAGCGTATGAATGAAATATTATCAATCAGAGGGTCGAGTACTGAGTCTCTGAGGTGGAATCGCAAATTGAAACATGGTAGATGTAGAACACAGTCAACTATTAGTAACGCAAGGCGACATGAGTCTTCGGGCCAGAATTAATATTCCGACAATCCATATACAGATTCCTTGGTTCGGTAGATACAACACAAACAAGATTCAGCAGGTGAAGGAATGCATAACAACATCTACAGAACCGAGCGGTCCGTCTCAGCAAGGAATTTCTCATAACGTCCCTTACACCTCCGTCTCCAGCTCTTCCCCCAGATCAACATCGGTCCAGCCATAAGCATGGACAAAAGCACCCAGACGCCAAAGAATGTAAGCGTCCAGCCGTAATTCGTTGCATCGATGAAATGCTGCACGGAGAAGGAAATGGCGAAGTTGATGCAGGAGGAACAAATGGCGAGGACGATGACGAGTTCTCCGGAGATCTGACTCGGGCTTGTCAGACGATGCTTGTCTCGCTTCGGGGAAAGGAGGTGAAGGGGACCTACCCGGTCGAAGCACTCCATGGCATATGCGGTCGCGATACTCGTCGCGGAGACTTGCTGGGCGATCATGCAGCAGAGCCCGACGGCGATCGAGATCCAGTGGTCCCCAGCTGTGGCGCCCCAGCCGTAGGTGAAGTAGCCAATAGCGGCGAGGATGAATGGGAGGATGTAGGCCCAGAGACGCATCTCGGGCTCTTTGTAGCCTTTGTTCCGACGGGCTAGGAAGAGGACGATCCAGTCTGAGAATGACCCGATGCCCATGCTGGTTCACTGTTAGATCGAGACTGTCAAGACTCCCTTGTTCCAAGAGATAGCTAGTATGCTTACCCGATGAAGTTACCGACGAGAGCAGCTAGGAATAGTAGGCCTGCTGAGCCTGCACTCCAGTTATACGGCGGCTCCGTCATGATCTCTGAGATGGTGTTGAAAGAGATGATGCCGGCTGTACAGCCAAAGGCAAATTGAATCCCCGCCAGCACAATGTTTGGAAACGCAAAGAGGTAGAACGGACGCCGGAAGTACTGGTACCAGGTCGTCTGGTCATCTTCGAGGTAGTGGATCAGGGCGACTCTCTGACGATAGGTGCGAGGGGGAATGTCGACACCAGCGCCATGGCTTACAGCGACAGACACAGACGGTTCCAGCTTCTGGTCCTTTTCAAAGGTGACTTGTGCGTCATCCTTTGTGGTGGAAGTCCCAATCTTCGCAACCGAAGAGCCTGTGTCCGCGAATCGGTGTCTCGGGAACATGGTATCATCGAACGTGAAGATGAATAGTAAGATCAGGATCCCCTGCTGTGAATCAGCTCCGGAATTACAGTCAAGGTCAAAACAGTCCAAGGCTCACGCATGAAATCGCAACAATAGGCTGGCTCCATCTCCAGCCGATACCATCGGTGATGTACCCTCCCAGGATTAGACCCAAGATAGAGCCTAGCTGCTGGAAGAAAATGTAGATGGCCACCATTCTACCGCGCTCATGTGCAAAGAAAAGATCGAAGATCTGCGGCCAATCCGTCAGCAAAAGGATACCAATCAATAAGGACTTAATGCAAACCGTTAACTGAATAAGGGCTTGATATGCGGCCGTTCCAATGCCACCGATAGCAAGCATAGCATAGTACTGGGCTGTGCCTTCGAAGAACCCACCCCAAACACCGCTGCCGAGAACGAAGAGCAAACTCAGAATGTAAACAATCTTCCGTCCCAGCTTCATTGCTGTGGGGATCCAGATCACATTGAAGAATCCAAGCAAGAGGTAGTTAAGGGCAGAACCGCCGTTCATGTTCTCCAGGGTAACCCCAGTCTCTTCGGCTATTGTTGTCCATGCTGCACCCCAATTGTTCTCGCCAAAGGAGTTCACGCACGCATAGGCAGAGATGAGAAAGAGAGACCAGTATTTCTTGCTTCTAGACCAATTCTAGCCAAGGAATCAGTACAAGACTGCAGCCATCGGACAACTCAAACTTCACTTACCAGAGGATCAGCAGGGGAGGATGAAGGCTGCGGAATCAGAAGAATATCCTGCCCTGCATGGGCAACATCCGTTAAAGTTGCGGAGGCTATACAAAGATTAGTTGACACCGTGTCTCATCTCAAAGGATGAGGTTACTACCATCGACCAGGTATACAGTTCCTGGGACATCAGTGTAGAAATCATCTGAACGAGCCATCATTTGTCAAGTTGGTGTCCACAAAAGAATTGCTTCCACTACCGAGCATCTTACAGAAATCATGCCCCTTATATACTTCACGGGCATAGTACACTCAGCAATAGAGTTGCGATAACTCTTTTTGGCCCGAGGGGTTCAGCATGTAGCTTCCCAATGACATTCTCGTTGGAAGAGATGGTGATCCCGAATACCTTCGGATACGTCTCCATACCCCTCACGATAAACCTGAAGGGTATGCCATTTGACAGCAGATGACAGGGAATATTGCCTCTGACAGCATTGATGCAATGAGATAACCGCGCAGTGGGTCATGATGCGTTGACCTCACGAGAGGGGAAGATACGATAAGTGATTGAAACGAGGAAGCTCCAAACGAGAAGCTGATAGGAAAATCCAATGAAATACAGTACAGCTGACAGAAGGACGAGGAGATTTCCGCAATGTCATTTGTCTTGTCTGCGTCAAAGCAACAGGGCTTAACACATACGGGGAGCTGGACCAATGCCTTCATCTCAAGGGTGGTCAGCCGATAAGCCAGATCGAATATATCGACAAAGGCTATCTATCCATCATTATGGATCTGATCAAAGATGCGGAGACACGACGATCCTTGATGATTTCCCCAGACTTTCTGGATGTGTCCAAGAGACGAGGAAGGTCCAGCCGGTGCAGCTTCAAGAAATCCCGAGGCGGGGAAAACCAGAACAACATGATAAGACGTAAGACGTCTGTCAGTAGGGTGAGGCAAACAGCGCGGAACGATCCAACGCTCCGCTCTGAGACTGCTTGTTTCGAATCGATATGGCATGATTTGCGTGCCCCATTTCTGTCATTGAAATACAGCTCCGCTGCCAGTTGCACTTGACAATCCGTTGCATCTCAACATTGCTAATATAAGAATGGCGCCCTCGAACTTGACCACCGAATCCTCCATTCTCATTATCGGAGCAGGCACATGGGGCTGCTCAACTGCTCTACATCTCGCTCGTCGAGGCTATAAAAATGTCACCGTTCTCGATCCTCATCCAGTTCCTTCGCCAATCGCCGCAGGCAATGACATCAATAAAATCATGGAGCACAGCGAGCTCAAGGGTACGACTGAAGTTTCTTCAGATATGAAGAGGATGTCCTGTCTTCTAACAGTTAGATAGATGGCGTATCCGACGCCCGAAGCGCAGCCTTCTCGACATTTACGCGAGCTGCTCTAAATGCATGGAACACTGACCCGGTTTTCCAGCCATACTTTCACGAAACTGGCTTCATCATATCAGGGCACACGCCTGCTCTGATTGACCACATACGAAAGGACGAGATTGAACCGTCAGACACAAGCTTCGTCAAGCTGGAGACAGCCGAGGACTTCCGCCAAACCATGCCGCCGGGCGTACTGACAGGGGACTTCCCTGGCTGGAAAGGCTGGTGGCATAAGTCTGGTGCTGGATGGATCCACGCCCAAAAGGCCATGCTCTCTGCTTTCAACGAGGCTAAGCGCTTGGGAGTCAAATTCATCACTAGCTCTCCAGAAGGAAATGTCGTGTCATTAGTATACGAGGATGGCGATGTTGTTGGAGCGAGAACCGCCGATGGTCACGTACACAGAGCCCATCACACCATTCTTTCGGCAGGTGCTGGCAGTGTCAGTCTCTTAGACTTCAAAAAGCAGCTTCGGCCTACCGCATGGACTCTCTGTCATATTCAGATGTCTCCAGAAGAGGTCAAGCAATACCGGAACCTTCCTGTGCTGTTCAACATCGCCAAAGGCTTCTTCATGGAGCCCGATGAAGACAAACACGAGCTCAAGATCTGTGATGAACATCCAGGCTACTGCAACTTTCTCTCTGATCCAGACAGACCAGGCCAGGAGAAGAGTGTCCCCTTCGCAAAGCATCAGATTCCGCTCGAGGCCGAAGCCCGCGCACGAGACTTTCTCCAGGACACGATGCCCCATCTGGCTGACCGGCCACTGTCTTTCGCGCGCATTTGCTGGGACGCTGATACACCAGACCGTGCTTTCTTGATCGATAGACATCCAGAACACCCCTCGCTGCTAGTCGCTGTTGGAGGTTCCGGCAATGGCGCCATGCAGATGCCTACAATTGGCGGCTTTATCGCAGATGCACTAGAGGGTAAACTACAAAAGGAGTTGAAGGATGTCGTTCGATGGAGGCCGGAGACAGCTGTCGATCGAGACTGGAGAGCGACTCAGAATCGTTTTGGTGGGCCTGACAGGATCATGGATCTTCAAAAAGTCGGAGATGATCAATGGACCAAGATTGAAGAAAGCAGAGTCCGGTTATAGACCTCGCAGCGTCTTCGTCGGATCGAAGACTAACTTCAATTTTGATGAAATGTAGCCGGAAACCTACATAGACAGCACCTTGGAGCTAGCCACCGTACTTTAGGAGATATGAAGGAAATCACTCTTCAGGTCAATTGGCTCAAGGAGAAAGAAGACTCTGACGGGAATATCTTGCGTAAAACTTGTTCTGTAATCCACAACCGCCCCCAACACCCATCCCCCCAACCCACAACCAAACAACACCCCCAGTCCCCACATAACACCCCCCCCGGCACCCCGCCCACCCCGCCCCCAAAAAAGAGATTGCAACAGAAAGGAAGTATGGCAATTACACTAATGTAAAGGACTAGCATCAAGTCACTTGCTGGCAAAGGCACAACTTCCCATATCCAGCTTGACCACCTCTGACTCAGGCCGGATATCAAAATCGAAAATGTCCATCGGCACCCCCAATGTGGTGCACGCATTAGGAATATCCACCAGCCCCGCAATATGCCCCTGAACAGGGGCACAGCTCAACAGCAGATAGATCTGATAGTCATTGTAACCATAGCGGCGAAGATACTCAATGACCCGCAGACAGGTCTGCCGATACGCAACCGTCGCATCCAGATAATGCTGCTTGCCGTTCTCGTCGACGGAGAACCCTTCGAAGGTCAGATACCGGCCGGGCCCGAACTGCGGTTCAACAGGGCCGGGGTGGAAGATGGGAGACTTCATCCCCATCTTCGCCATCCCGTCTTTGATCACTGTGAACTTGATCGTGATGACGCCCGCCATCTCGATGGCGCCGCAGAAGGAGATTTCTCCGTCGCCTTGCGAGAAGTGCAGGTCGCCGACGGAGAATTTGGCCCCTGGGACGTGCACGGGGAGGTAGACTTTGGAGCCGCGGGAGAGGTTCTTGATGTCGCAGTTTCCTCCGTGTTCGGGACGGCCCTAGTCAAGACTCTTAGTTATGTCCATGGGTTCTGGGGAAAGGTGTATACGCACGGGGATCGTCCTCGCACCTTCTCTGCCGATCTTGGCTTTGAGGTCCTCCTTCGCACTGCCGGCATAGACACTCTTGGGTTCGGGGGGCATTGCGACGTCGCGGCTTGTGGTGTTCGCGGCGATCAGTTCGCCTTCACGACGATTCCACTCGGCGAGAACCTCAGCTGAGGGAGCGCAGCCGAGAATACCTGGGTGGATGAGGCCTGCAAACCGCACGTGGGGAATGTGCCGCGAGGAACAGAAGATTCCCTCGAAATCCCAGATTGCTTTGGCACTGGAGAGAGTCAGATATGTGCAGTATAAGGGGAAGACAAACGTACGGTTCAGGATAGATCTCATCCAGAAACCCTCCACCATTATTGCGGTCGAAGATTCCCGTGAAACCCCAGGGCCGGTCCTCGAACGGCTGGACGTCCTGGATTTCAACAAGCAGAACATCGCCAGGTTCAGCCGTCTCGATCTCAAACGGACCGGAGAGATAGTGGACTTGCGTTAGGTCAACGTTCTTGATATCGTCGGCAGAATCATCGTTCTTGATCTGGCCACCGGTCCAGTCGAGACATTCGATCTTGACCACTTCGTTGTTGGCGATCTTGGCATAGGCAGGGACTGGAAGAATGTTCATATTAGAGGAGTACTTCGACGATATCATTTTCAGCAGACATACCATCTGGATGCCACCGATTCTAGCGATGGGTCAGTAGTGTGAACATTCAGGGCTCTCTGACGGCACATACATGTAAGCCCGGTTGCTCCCAAGCAGGCTTATTGAGATCGACTTTGAGAGCGGTACGAATTCCTTTGACGCCCATTTTGAGGTCACTTAGTCTTTGCTATAGGCAATATACCAAGAAAGGGTAGTACTATGGTTTGAGAGCACGCGTAGTCTACCAACCGCAGAAGATGGGTAGGATCGCACATCCTTTTGAATCCTCGCGTCACCTCTCAGAAGCCAAGGAAACTCTCGTCCGATTCGTTATCCTTTCATCCGATATCAAGTATACCCCGCAGGCGGGGGGAGGATAGGATAAGATGTTACATTATTATTATTACTCCAAATTGCAGATGTTACTCCAAAATTGGACTGAGTGGATGACGAGATATCTACGTATCAGCGATGCATCCTTATCACTGTATCTCTCTTATCAGCGGGGCCTCCGCAGTCGGCGGCGCGACGCTGTATCCACCCAAGATAGGCATCGTTCTGAAAGTGAGAATTTGAGATGATAGAAAATGGCCCAAAACCGCTTCGGTGTAATACATTTGGTAGGTGCGGGATCCTACATGCGACAGGGATCTACCCTTCAGACTCAGGCCATTGGCCCTCGGTGTCTGCTCCTATGCTCAAGCAGCGGTCCACCAATCCCAAGTCTAGTAGCTTCTGCCGCATAGAAACATTGTCGGTCTATAAAGACTTGGACTCTTCAAGAGAACTTTCGTCCCGGACTTTCGCGTACTTTTGTCCCCTGCACTTCCCCCTCATTCTGCAAAGCCAAATTCAGTTTGTCCAGGTTATCTAATGACAGCCGCAGGAAATCATGCTTGTTCTTCCAGGTGACTTGGCTCTCAGCGAAACCTTCACTTTCAGCGGGACTGGGTGGGGGATCTGTGATCTTCGTGATCAGGTATGCAGTCGATGCTTGTGCAACGCCGTACATCAACACTCCGATGTAGGGTGCCTTGAGGACCACAGTGAAGGCGAACGCGAAACCGAACAGAACACCTTGACGGTCCTTAAACCAGCGGCGTTTTTGTTCTGGTGTGAAGTGGATCCTGCAAAAGTAGGGCTCAAGCTATACGCCATGTCAGACATGAAAAGAGGCTGACGCAACCGCAACTCACCAGTTCACGCATTAGACTGCGAGATGCAAAGTACGTGTGCAAGAACCTGACAATAAACCTCTTTGGCAGCACCAGACCTGTCCCGAAGATTACCGCGGCAGGAGTTGTTCCCACGCTGCTCTGGAATGTATAGAACGAGGCTGCAGGCATGACGAATCTTCCGACAACAGGAAGAAGGGAGACCATGTAGAGTCCCAAGAGAGTCCCGAACTTGCGCCCATACCGCCGCAGAAACAGCATGATTGCCTCCGGAATCGGCTTTGACACACCAGTAGCGCCTTTGGTTGAATACATCCCTAGGTGCGGGTAGTACATGGCACGAAGGGTATTCGGGTCCTCGGCCTTGTGCTTCCGAACGTAGGTTGAGTCAACCCATTTCAAAGACTCCATAAAGCTACGCAATTAGCAAAGACGCCTCAATATAGGGGCGGAGCGGGCTTACATCTCATCCAGAGTTGGTGTAACGTATCGCATTAAGGTCATGAGTAGAAAAGGCACCTGGAGGACAGAGTTGTTGAGAAAATTCAGGCCATTCAGGATGGAGTCATCCCATGAGCTACGATCTAGATCGGAAAACCATGATGCAATCCATATGAGAAGCTTGACACCGATGATCTAGTCAAAGAAATGTTAGCAATCGGAGACCTATGTGGGCGAAGTCAATAATAACGCACTGGAATTTGAATAATCAGATGGATAATAACCCCAACAGCTATTGCTAGAGCTGCCTGCCGAAAATGGTCATACTTGAAGAGCTCCGGATTTCGCAGAGCTCGAACGGCTATCCAAGAGATGTCAGCATTGACGAAATTCACGAAAGCATGCACGATGCCTCTTTGGTTAACAGCCCGAAGTTGCTCAGAACAGCCAGGCCAACCATGAAGGGTTGACTACAAGAAAAGGGCTTGGTTTCGACTTACTTCCGACGACTGTGAGCTGGAAACCGCGGATGACGGCATTGGGCTCGAAATTAGACATTGTGGACGTTCAGCGAGCTCGGGTATTCTCATGAGAGAAAGATAGGCCACAGTAGACTCCCTACCATCGAGAATTTCCGTCCTTTAAATAGAAGTAGTCCACATAGTGGTGCATAGCTGACACAGGCAACCAAGTAATGCAGGAGACAACTATGGATAGGTATGATCAACCTGCGTCATCGCATGTGACGATTGGTCAGATAGACGCTAGCCGCGAGCTGTTACTAAGGCGACTTGAGGCGCGCGGACCAACGCGTTGATGTGCCTTTGGATGCCTCAGGCATTATTCCCCGCCGGCCAAAGCGAATCAATGAGGGAGCAACAATGAGTTAACCATCAGCAGCCGCTGTCAATGATGATGATTCCCATCTGACAGATGATAACTTAATCGCCGTTTGTTCCTTGGGTTCATCTATCTTTCACTCTCCTTGATTACATTCTCATTCCTTGTTTTCACTACACCATATTCAGTTTTATAATCCACACTTCTGCTATTGCTTTTCAATGTAATCATTTTATGAGTCGTTCCTTCTGCTATCAATATGCCCGAGTCCTCCGATGTACTCCCCGCTCACATTCAGTCTATCCGTCGATCTGTTACTCTGCCTACTAAACTACATCCCCGGAAGCAGCCCAGCTCCGATTCCTTACGCACTGCAGCATCCGAAAATGACCTATTCTTCCACCCGTCTGCGAAGATAGTACATTTCGCCCCCCGAGCGCTTGCGCCTATACCGTCGAGTACCGCTCCCGCCGACTTCGATTACCCGGTTGACACTATCGAAACTCTTCCATGGCGATCGGCGACTGAGCGAACAGTTGCCTGTGCGCCTCTGAGGCTTGAGAAGGTGCATGGCCTGACTGTCTTTCTGAAGTGTGGGAGTGTCGTTCATGCAATACTCAAAAACTCTCAGTGTTGGTGTGTGGATGGAGAGTCAACGTTTGTTCTGCGCATACGACCTCTCACATACTATCGCATCGAACTTCCAAATGAGAGTGAGGGAGATAAGAAACTTGTCGCGGCTATGAAAGAGGCGCTTTCAAAAGTTCTGCGATATGAAGTAACGCCATGCCCCTTTAAGAGAGGTTTTACTGTTGAACTACCTGAAGACGCGAAAGCTCCGAGACGGAAGCGGGCATGGCGCCCAAAGGGACGAAGAGAAAGTGCCCCCGTTTCATCGATGTCGGTATTGGAAAACGCATCCGCGGCGGAAGACTTGGCTTTGCTTAATGCAAGCGCTGGGGAAGATACGGATGGAGATACAACGGATGATAGCGGCTTCACCACGAGAGGCAGTAATAGCACGATTATGGAGACGATCCATGATGATCAACAGGAGGAGCCGTCTCCAGTCACCGTTCCCGGGGTGTCGCCTCTTCCCACAAGCTCCGTGCCGGAAACACAACATAGCTTCGAAACTTTGCTGGCAAGGTTCGAAGAGAACCCCGACCTGCAGGTTGATCCTGACATGTCCTTTTCCTCAAGTGTCGACTCATTCCACTCGATAGAAATCCCACCATCTCCAGCCGCTGAAGTCAATTCCCCATTGACAACCGCGTCGCCGGTATCAGTCGCTTGCCCGGACAAATTCCCGAATCAACAGGAATTTTTGGCGGAAGACATGACATTTCATCTGCCGGAATCGTCGGATAAGAAATTCTTTTCAGCAGCAGAACGCATCAATAGCACGGCTTCGCAGACTGAAAGTTCAACAATGGACCATTCCTCGGGGTCGAGCTCCACATCGTTCCTGGACATCCCCTCGAGCTCTGAGACTGATCTTGCAAGAAACCTGAGCGATATGAGCATTGAATTTCGCCGGCGCTCCAAAGCGTCGCGAGAACGAGAGATGTCGCCTATGCCACCACCATCCATTCTGGTCAGTGGTAGTCCACCGGAAAAACAAGATGCAGCCTCCATCATCCAGAAGACAGCCACCCTTGTCCTGGTGCCTCCAGTGCAATTGTTCATATTGTTGATTCACATTGCGGCGAGAATTGTACTAGGCCCAGCTCTCAACTCAGCGATGGGCGATTTTAACCGAAAACTTGAATATCATGCCGCCAATTCTCAAGAAGCCGCGGATGACTATGATATCCCAATTGCGCCCGGCCGTCGGACCACAACAGGATCGGATGTCATGAAGAAACCCGATCCCTGGGATCTGGACTAACTACATCATAATCCACTTTCATCATCGTCTTCCCCTGACATGTATCTTTCTCTTGCCCATTTCTTTGAATACCGTGTCTTAATGCTCTTTCATCCAGGGATATTCACGCTCGGGCCGACAGCATTCTTGTTCTATAACGACTCATTTTGTATGATCTTTCTTTGCTTGGTTCGTTTCTGTTTCTGGGCAATCATAAGGCTCGTGGGCGGATCAAGTCTCGCATTGGATATGTACTCCCTAATGAAACCTGTACCTTTAGCGTGCATCTTCGATAGTCAATATACCCTTTTTCATTGATTTCGCAGACGAGACATTGATACTGGACAGGCAACTGGGTCGAGTCCGCCGCAAGCCATATGCCATAACAATTAAGGTATCGTTACATACCGCAAGTACTGCAACAAGATCTATTGCAAGAGAATATAGAAGAAAGCCAGCATTAACGCCATAAATGCAAAACCCAACATCAGCTGCCCAAAGATCAAGCCTTGGTAACCTTCGAAGCACCACCCTTCGCTTTAGCCTTTCCCCTTTTCCGATCCCGCTTCTTAAGCCCCGTCATACCGGCCTTGCAAACCTCAGCATACCGCGCAAAGAATGTCTCGAGATCCTCCTGCGCGACTACAGTCGAAAGCTTGATCTTGGATGTCTTCGCGGCCTTCTTATTCTGGCCTTTGGCTGTCTTGGGATTCGGTGCGTTTGTGTTGCCGTCTGTCGCTCTGATGAGGATGGGAGGCAGGGACGACGAAGAAGAAGTCTCTTCTGATGTGCTGGCGTTGGTGTTGCTTGGGAGAAGGGGCTTTTGGGTGAGGAAGACTGAGCCGCGGGCTTTTTGGGAGGTTTTGGAGAGGAGGTCGGAGAGGGAAGAGAAGAACTGCGATGGATTAGTTGCAATTCAACATCTGACCGGACAATTCTGTGTAGGAATGTAAGGCGCAGTTAGTGAATTCCTACCTCTTCGTGACCGAGATGTGCTGCCATCGTGATTGCGATTTGCTGGGATTTGCTCTGAGATGCGGGATGTTTTGTGCGATGTAACAGATGAGGGTATTCAACAAGGGAGCTGGTTGTTGCAACGTATAAGTATCAGATACAGTCTAGTGAAATTCTGAGTATCTGTATCTCTCCAGCTGTCCAATGTCCAGCTGCGATCTCGACCTTCGCGCTACGCTGTCATGGTGGGGAGACAAATCTCCGCAACCCAGCCCACACCGCCTTTGCTCAGTTCCGCCTCCGCTCCGCAGCTTTTTTTTGCGACGGCATAAAAGATCACCAGTAGACATTTATTTGCGACAGCCAACGATAATTGATTAGTATATCTGTCGCGGAGATGAGACGGCCTAGACCGAAACACAATACTACCTCTTTACCCCGGACACTTCGCGCGGAGCTGGGGATCAAAGACCACTACGGCGAAAAGAAGCATAAACGGAGCGGACCTGCAGCGCGAAAAGACCGACGTCAAGCGGAACGAACAGAGAAGAAACATGGACCTCCTTCAAAGTCGAAAGGTCGACAGTATGCGGGCGAGGACGATGATGACGACGAGGACCTGGCAGATTTTGGAAACGACTCAGATTTAAATTCGGATTTGGACGAAGATGTACCCCCGCCAAAGTCAAAATCTGCGAAATCCGAACCGAAGCCCAAGTCGATACTGAAGAAGAGCAAGAAGGGAGTTGAGGATTCCGAGTCTGAGGATGCCGAAGATACATCGAGCATAAAGCCCAGGAAGGTTTCCCAGGCCGTGAAAGACAAGCTTGACGAGGACGCTGCTGAAATCGCGGCGCTGGAGAAAAAGCTGGGATTGAAGAAGGGGAAAAAGCTGCCAAAGTCATTCGAAGAGGACGGACTGCTAGACTTGCTGGGAGATTTGGACGAGGGGTCCGCGGACGAAAGTCGGAAGCGCAAACGAGAGGCCGACGAATGGCTGAGGAACAAGAGAAGGAAAGCGCAAGGTCTTGCCCCAGAGGACGATTCGGAGGACGACAGCGAGCTGGGAAGTGATGAGGATCTTGGAGATTTCGACGATGATGAAGATGACTTTGACGATATGGATGATGACGAAGATGAAGATGAGGCGGAAGAGAAGCCTGCCGCAAAGAAACGAGAAAATCCATACGTTGCGCCTGTCGCTCCGTCTGCCGAGAACAAACCCAGCAAATATATTCCTCCCTCGCTACGAGAAACCTCTTCGTCTGAATCCGAGTCACTTACGAGACTGAGGCGTCAGGCTCAAGGACATTTGAACAAGCTGTCGGAAGCCAATCTTGTCTCTATCCTTGGCGAATTTGAGAAGCTCTATCGTGAATACCCACGACAAAACGTCACTTCAACGCTTTTGACGCTACTATTTGGGCTTGTATGCGAAGGATCAGCTCTGCAGGATACATTCATCATCCTCCATGCGGGCTTCATCGCTGCAGTCTATAAAGTTATTGGGCCCGACTTTGGAGCTGAGCTCGTTCAGAAGCTGGTTGAGACTTTCGACGCAGCTGGAGATGAGCGTGGCAAGTTCCAAGGAAAGGAAATGATCAATTTAATCTCTCTCCTCTCGCAGCTTTATAACTTTCACGTCGTCGGAAGCACCTTGGTTTTCGACTATATCCGGCTGTTCCTGCAAGAGATTAACGAGGAGAGCACAGAGTTACTACTCAAAGTCATCAGAAGTACGTTATCAAAGCTTCTTTGTTTAAGAATGTGTTACTGACAGAAATAGATTCTGGGCCCCAGCTCCGACAAGATGACCCCTCCTCCTTGAAAGACATCGTTCTCCTGATCCAACCTGCTGTAGCAAAGGTTGGCGAAGAATCGCTGTCAGTCCGGACAAAATTCATGATCGACACCATCACCGACCTGAAGAACAACCGTCTGAAATCCGCCCCTGGCTCAAGTGTGACCTCGGAACATATTACCAAGATGCGAAAAATCCTAGGCTCTCTGAACAACTCCCGAGTACTCCGCGCCTCAGAGCCCATCAGTATCTCACGAGAGGACATTCACAATGCCTCAAAGAAGGGCAAGTGGTGGCTTGTCGGAGCAAGCTGGAAAGAAGATCCACTCGTATCCGCGCGTCAGGAGCTAGCCAACCTACCGCAGGACAACAAAGCTGCTGTCCAGGAAGAGGACAGCGAGGGCGAGCCCGACCTGGCAAGCATCGCAAAAGCACACCGCATGAACACCGATATCCGACGCTCCATCTTTGTAGCCATCATGTCCGCAACAGACTATCAAGATGCCCACGTCCGACTCCTGAAACTCCGACTGAAACGCACACAGGAATACGAAATCCCCCGCGTCCTCACCCACTGCGCCATGGAAGAGGAGGCATACAACCCATACTACACGCTGATTGCAAGGCGGCTCTGCGGCGAATTGGGCCGCCGCATGAAGGTCTCTTTCATGTATACCCTGTGGAACGGCTTCAAGCGAATGGGCGAATCAGGCGATATGGACGAGGACGACGAAGATACCGGGTTCGGCGACGACAACGACGAGCGCAACCAGCTCTCGATGAAAGCCGCCGTCAACCTAGCCAAGATGTACGGCAGCCTCATTGCCGACGGCGCACTGACGCTGAGCGTGCTGAAAACGCTCAACTTCGCCTACCTGCAGCCCAAGACAAAGGCCTTCCTCGAGATCCTCATCATCACCGTCATCCAGCAGTCTCAGAAATCGAAGCGCGGTGGGAAGAAAAAAGGCAAGCAGGCGGACCAGGATGAGGAAGCCGAGAGGAACGAGAAGCCTTTGATGGAAATCTTCCTGCGCACGCAGGACACGCCGCAAGTCGTCAAGGGGTTGATCTATTTCATACGAAAGGTGGTCTCGAAAACAGATATTGTAGAGTCTGAGAGGGAGCAGAAGTTGGTTCGGTGGGGATGCAGGGTCGCTGTGGATGCTTTGAAGGTTGTGGCGAATGAAGATGCTAGACTTGGGTGATTGTGTGCGACACCCTTTCTCTTGTATATATTTCCTTCTCTGCCGAGGTTATTGGCCTATTCTGGAGCATGGTGTTCAGTTGGGTTAGAGAAAAGCATTGCATGAGTCCATAGATGACCAAGTACTGATCATAATATTGGCCGGTTGAAAGGGGATCTCCCGTCCATTCACGAAATTGGAAATTGGCTGGTAGTAAACAAGGGTATCATCAAGCTAGTGGTACAGGTAAAGCGAAGCGTACAGGCGATTATATCAACCCTGGTCGATCAGTTCCCATTCCATCCCGACGAGCCAGTTCTCCAGACGCTCAGTGCTTGTATCGGCCCCAAGACTGCTCACAAGCTCCTCGCTCTCTTGCGTTTCTTCTCTCGGCGCATTCCCATCTGCATGCACCTGTTCCAAGCCAACCTCCCAGACCAGACTCCGAAACACTCCAACTAGATGACCAGCGCGAAGCTCGGGGATTTGAGTTTTTGCACGGGAGGACTGCAAGCTAGCTGGCCTGGGCGGACCAAGAAGGAGAACCCTCCTTGACTGTGAGATTGAAAGTTCGGACTCATCGGGAGGAGTGACTTGTACGCCATGTATATAAGCCATTGGACCAGAGCTGCCCAGCGCAGACTGACGAACGGCGACGATGCGAAGAACAATGAAATACCGGCTTAGATCAGGGGGTCCTTGGGTCTGGTGCTCCCTAGAATAAGCATTTAGACTCTTCTGCATCTGTTCGGCTTTGGTTCCCGTTTCCAAAATCCAGCTGCGGACGTCCGAGGCCATGCCGCCTGGTAAGTAGTTTGAAGTACTGGATCGGGGACGGCCCCGTCGACGAAGAGCATGAGAGGAGGGGGAGAATGGAGTTGGAATCATTGATTCATCGTCCATCCGTGATGGAGACGGAGAGCGAGGCAGGACAAAGACTGGCTTCTGTCTTTGGGGGCCAGGGGTTGGTAATTGCGACGCAGGTGCTGCCGTCACTCTTGGGGTGAATTGCGACTGGCTGCTCGATGCTGGTTGGAGCAACTTGAAGCGAGGGTGGTCACGGAACGGTCCTGTACTTGCCGGAGTCGCAGGCCTAGGCGTTTGCTGTGCAGTAGATACGGTCCTCCGCGAAGCTGTTGTCAGACTCTTCTGTTTTGGAGTACGGAACGGGATCGGCGACGAAGGCGGATCAGCCCTGGACGCTGAAGCCTCCGGCGAAGATGTCAGAATCATATCTGCGTTGTGCTTTGCAGGTTGAGTCGTAGATGGTTCCTCGTCCAGGGATATACGGCGTCTCTTCCTGCGATCCGTTGTCGTCGGCCCGAAGAGCGCCTCAAATGCGGCATCAATATCGCCGGCACCCTCCGGTGGAGTGCTGTGGTTCGTCTCATTATCAGATATATCATCTGCTGCTTTCCCCAGCCCGGAGTTGAGGAGATAAGTCTCATCATCTTGCGAGTCTTCAATTAATTCACGTCCTCTTTGTCGCGGCGCGACACGTGCCGTGGACGGAGGCGTTGACTGCGGCGACTCCTCCGCATCACTAGTGTTGATCTCATCCTTAGTTTTTGCTTTTTTCGGATCAGTCGGCTTCTGAGATAACAAGAAGCGAGGAGTGGATGCAAATTGAGATCCAGCACTGGGTCGAGCAGATGAACCCGAACGTGGGGGGAAACGGAACGGAGATGGCGTCTGAGGAACCGTTAGCTGAAACAAGCCTTATGAGGTATTCCGATTCATCTTACTCCTACGGGCATCTAAAAGGAAGCGTCGAGCTACGGAGTAGCTTTAATATTCTTGGGAATTGCGATTTATATTGAATGATTTGTGATGCATCACACCGGCATGATCTCATTTCGCGATGCGCGACGGCCGGTAGGGGGGGCTAAGGCATCAGGCGTATAATTACACCTGAGGCACCAACACGAATGTCTCCTTCCCGAGATTCATTCTGCTAAACCAAACTTCTCACATCTCTCAAGAAAATATGGGAGATATTACTTTTGAACCGGGCCTCTCCATTAACTTGTTTGTGCTCAAGACAACTATATCGATACTTACACGGGTCAGTAGATATAAAGGGAAGTACATCACAGCCTGTCCACCTCTCACGAGACGATGATAACATGGAACTAGTTTCCGAGGATCTTGAGCAAGAAGTAGCATGGCCTGAACAGGCTTGCAGATATTTGCTGCCTGATTGCCTTGTTCCTATCCATGTGGTACATCACCGGGGAGAAGAGTCGGTTCCTCCTTGACTCCTTCATCACAGTGTCTCTCAAGTCTCAACATTCGACATCCGCGATACGCGCCTACTAATCCGACATCTGGTAGTAGCGATTATTCGTACGAGATAGCTCAGTTATCGTGCCAGAAGCTGCATGGTTTGGTGCCATAGTACTCTTACGCTGCGGAAGAAAGTCATTTGAACTGAACCCGCAGGGCATCCTGTGTTCTGTCTTATTACTAGATTCGGACATTGCTTGTCTTGGAAGACATTACAATGGCAAAAGTGCATGAGCATGAGGATAGAGCCGTTATGACTATTGGTTTATCTTACAAGGTTAGAATCCTGGAGGTCAAAAACATGCGTAAGTTCCTCTTCTGGCTTCTCACAGCCTCGGATCCCTCCTAACTTCCCATCAACAGAGAAACCCGCATTAGTGTGGCGACTAGGTGACGACGCTCTTGTTACGGCTGGCCTGATATCATTACAAACTCGCTGAATAGCAGGGATTTTCCAGCCCTGGCCACTGATCGACAAACGAGGCACCTTTCGGCCTTCTAGACTCACCTATAAGCTTTTGCAACGAGCATAGAAAAGACCATACAGCACCTGCTTGTTATCAGGCTTTTGTGCAGAGCTCTCATTTGCGGGTTTTGCAGCGGGGCAGCGAGCAGACCGTCTGAAGATGAGGTGCGAGTACGGCCCGGCAGAAAATATGGGAAACATAGGATTCGTCCTTTGGGACGCTTAGGAGGGTTAGCAAGACTCGAAAGTGGAACCTGGCCTCTTGCATATATTCCGCAGGCGTTGGATGAGAAGAGAAGCCATCCAAGAGACATATTCTTGCCATCCGTGGTCTGTAGACCTATGCCATCTCTGGTGGAACCGAGGTACTGAGTGAGGTTTCAAAAGAGGGGACTCAACATGACCGTGGGATTGACCGATTGAGGAGCAAGTGAAGGCAATGGAGCCTACTGCATCAAGCGAGAAACGTCGCCGCATTCCTCCCCGAAAAAGAGGTCCCTGCACAAAGGTGCACGAACAATGGCATTCAATGCTGCATGAATAGGCGGGGGCTAACCCGTTCGTGCTAGGTGCAGATGGTTGCGCTATGGGGAACGTGCAGATAACGTACATTTGCAAGTCTACTACGTCGGAGTCTCCTTCTCATAAGTCGACAAGTCATAGTAGTCTCTTAAGGTCCAAAGTCCAAACACTCGGAAGATCAAATCCCGGTGCCAAGCAGGCAGTTTAGGGTGGATGGTGGGTATTCAGAGTGCAACAACTCAACAACTCATCAGTGACGGCGGAGGTGTTACTCTCTTGGGGTAAGCACCCATCAACCTCATTTGTCCTTGGATATCAGGGTGATATTTTCTTCCATCCATATTAGCCAGTAATTGCTGGCCACGATGGTTACCTACTACCAGAATAACCTAGATCTTCGGCAGATGGGGCTGGTGAATTGTCAGTGCACCCAACGCCTCATACCTTCCAGTGGGGTTTGTTCGAATCCTTTATAAGCCACGCACTGGGAAAACGATCAATGAATGTAGATCGGCGCTTGCAACTGTATGATCAGAGCTTCATCTATCTGCTCAGTTATTGTCATCAAGCCTATCATTTCGCGGTGTTCTGTCAACCATGAAGGTGTGGGATGGCCACCGAGGCACCAAAACTGCGCCGCAGAACAGACCAGACATGTGTGGCCGGTTATGCATCAAGGCAACCCGTTGCCGACCCAGTTCCAAGGCAGAGGATTCAGATTCCGCAGGCCGGGTTACTGAGGACCACCACATCTGCACCTAAGCGTGTCAACGACGCCTAGCGGCAGGCTAAAGTACGGTCTAACTCTGACGGTTTCCGAATTCCACCTTGTGCATGCAGACTGCAGACTGCGAGCCCCTCCAACTTTCCCGTTGCAGCCGTATGTTGCAGAATCATGCTGATTGGTATGATTCTAATGGACAATGGGATTGCTGGCTGTTTTGCTCTTCAGTGCTATGATTTTCATGAGTATGATCCACTGTCAGGAATGATCCACCGTCAAGAAACAATCAATTTCAGGCTAGTCTCCAACAGTCCTGTAGCTGACATAGCCTACAGGTCAAAGATACCCAAATTGGACCGTTTCTGTCAGGCATATAATGATGTTTCGCTATAGGTGGGCCGCATAGTTTTGGCATAGCAGGATACAGAATGCCTGGTTGCTTCATTTGGGTGTCTCGGTTGGAGACAGATCCGAGCTGGCCTTATATTAAGGTGGCCATGGGCTCGCACTATTCACGTATTACTACCCAGTTCTGACGTGATATCCACCATATCGGTAGTGACCGGTATCATACCCACAAACCCTCACCAAATTTGATGGCCCAGGGCTCTTTATCTCTGCACCATTCATCAATGAATCTGCATGTATTGTGCGCTCTTTACGAGCCATCCAATCCCTCAGAAGAGCACAGAGCTATTCACACCAGAATACAAGAAATACAGCCAGTCACAAGAGTTCGTCAGGAGCTGCTGATCACCTGGCGTCTCCTTTATGCCAACGCCCGTGAGGGTCTTGTGCTACCTGTCATTGGCATGCTGGCTCGCTTCCTGCCTACTCCTGATCTACTTAACACCACCCCCTGGCTACAGCTCTCGTTCGTTCTCCTAAAGACCGTCTTCCTCTTCATCTGCCATCTCTATGTCTTCGAGATTGTCAACCAGGTCACCTCCGTCGAGGAGGACAAAGTCAACAAACCTCACCGTCCCATTCCCTCCGGTCTGCTCACAGTCGCCGGTGGTCACAAGCGTTGGTGGATCAGTTGGATCGTCTGTCCGTTGCTGGCATATTACCTGGCAGGCTCCCAGGCCGGCTACCTCTTTATTTGGTACCAGCTCTGGACGTTCTACTGCTATGTCTGGCCAAAATTCAACCACTTTATGTACCGCAATGCCTTCGCCTCTGTGGGGACGTACAACATGTTCCGGTTGATCGACGAGATTATCTACAGCGAAGTTCCATCTTTTCCTCTGCCGCCGACCAGCTTTTACCTCGTCCTGTCGGCCTGGGTCATGCTCACCGTCCATATGCAGGAATTCCATGATAGCGAGGGGGACAAGAAGACAAACCGTCTGACGTTGCCCATCATTGTTGGGCCTGCATGGCAGGGGGCTCTACGCTGGACGACTGCTTTTTTGGTTATTGGGACTGGGATGATACCCTTGGTGATTACTAGTAAGCTTTCTTGGGACGGCCGAGACAAGGACTTTTTCGACAATGCTTGGATATACAACGGCACCGTCATCACGGCAGTCCTGCACCTAAGCTTCGCGATTCTCACGGGCCTTCGATGCGCACTTAGCGGGGGGAAAGAAGCCTATGACCGCAAGACCTACAAACGTTTCTACATGCTTGCGGCATACACCATGGTTTGCTATCTATCTTTTGCTTATTCGACTGTGTGATGTGTGACAACCTTCCCACAGTGCTCTTACTCTGTCTATATCCGTCTTTTGGCTATATATTTTTTTTTTTTTTTGTGATCAGACAACATACATTGGATGTTGAATTGAACCCTGAATGTGAAGATGTACACAGACAACTCCATTAGATTAGATAAATAGAAATAAAGCGCTGTGATTGTGAAAGGCCTGAGCAACATACCCTCGAATCCTCGATCACTGTCGGCAGCAGAACCGGCAGTCCGGCAAATAGCAGCCGCAGCATCCGCTACATCCGCTACATCCGCATTAGCATCTCGTCTCATCTTGTCTTCAAACGAAGAACAACCGTTGACACTCTGCGCTGTCATCCCTGTAGGAACTTTCCTATACGAACGCTATACAAATAATCTTTCCTTCCTGGGATTGATCAAGTGATAGACTTACTGTTCTCCCAGCATATCTCCAAATGGAATCACCCGCACAAAGCGTCTTGGAGTCTCGTGTATCCTTTATTTCAGTGCTGCAGGGAGCGCAGAACCGAGCAATGGAACATGCTTCTATAGGTACCTTGAAGAGTTTATCCTGAATACGTGGATGTAGGTTGAGATGTGTGGGATCGAGCTTTATATATAGAGACTGTTCGCACAACTACATTGTTGTAGTAGTCCAGGAACGACGTCGTAACTATACCTGTATAATAATTTTATCGGCATCTGTTATAATCCTTATGATCGGGTTATATTAAACATAGTCCGTATGTTGTGTTGGGGACTTTGGCGAACTCGGTGATGGTGTATATACTCTGGCGTGGCCGACGCCGATGCATGACCTTGTTAGGGCATGAATTATTCAGGACGAGACGAGACGCTTCCTGTCTAGTCATTGAATTACATGGGTCTACCGAAGTTCGACGTTAATCCGAGGCACAGTAGATAGATAGAAGATCATATATCTATATCAGATTGACCGTTCATCATACCAGCTTGGCGTCGCGAGAGTGACATCTATCCCATCAGCAACTATATACATATCCAACCAACTCTGCCAGAGAAACGAAACGAAAGAAAAGCTTACGCAAAGTACTCCTCAAACCTCTCCTCCGTCACCTTCTGACAATCAAACCCGTAAATCTCCCGCTGCACATCCGCATCCGCCCACTTATCCGGCACAGGCCCCTTCCCCTGCCTCAGCGCCGCAAACTGCCTGTCGCGCTCCTCCTTGGCAGCGCCCTCACCCAGATGCAGCGCCCGCCCCGACGCAGCCGCCAGTTCGACAAGCGCATACGCGCGGGCCTTGCGCACCCGCTCGTACACTTTTAGTGCTTTGGTGATGCTCGCCGGGGACGCATCCGGCATTCGGCGGAGGGCGATGGCGATCGTTGCGCCGTCCTCGATGGCCTGCGCGGCGCCCTGAGCCAGGTGCGGCAGGGTGGGGTGGCAGGCGTCGCCGACGAGGGCGGTCTGCTCGTGGACCCAGGTGGGGAGGGGTTCGTGGGTGCGCAGCTTCCACTCGCAGACGTCGCCTTCGGGGACGTAGTTGAGCATGCGCTGGACGAGGGGGCAGAAGTCGGCGAAGACGGAGAGCATCGCGGACTTGGAGCCCTTGGTGGTGTAGGTTGCGTTGGTGGCGGCGGCGAAGTTGGTGTCGGGCTGTGTGGTCGAGAGGTTGTAGATGGTGTTGTTGGAGACCGGGTAGGCGATGATGTGTCGCCGCTCGCCGATCCAGCGCGTCACCCGGTTGCCGGCGATGAGCGCCAGAAGCTCCGGGTCGTCTTTGCATTGGTCCTTGTGGATCATGATCCGGTATGCGGCCTGGTGCGTGTCCTTGACGTCGGCGGTGATGCCGAGCTTCGAGAGCATCGCGACGCGCGTCTTGGACTTGATGCCGTCGGCGCCGAGGAGGACGTCCGCCTCGACCGTGTAGGGGGCGCTGCCGTCGCGCGGGACGGCCGTAAAGGCAGCACGGGGGCCGAATGAGGTGACGGTCTCGACGCCTGTGGAGAAGTGAAACTTGATCTGCTCGGGGTAGCGCAGACAGCCCTTGTACAGGCCGTTGGCCAGTGAGTGCCGGTGGCCGACCATGTGAGGGTATCCGTATGTTTCGCGGATGTAGCCGAGCTCAACGTGCGCGAGCTCCGAATCAGTAGCGCCAACTATCTGGTCAGTAAGCACGAAGCCTGTAAGAAATTAAGACATACCCCGCACACTTGTATCCTTGATCTCTACAGCCTCGGCCTCGATCTCCTTCCACACGCCCAAGCGGTCCAGCACGCGGGCCATGTTCGGAGCCAGTTGGATGCCTGCTCCAACGAAACCCAGGTCGGCTGCGTACTCGAAGACGTCGATGTGCTTGAATCCTTCTTTGGCCAACGCCAACGCACATGTCAAACCGCCCATACCTGTCATTGTCAACACCAGCTTCAGCATTCTTGTTCAGAGGCAGGTAACACACCTGCGCCGATGATGGCGATTTTGAGGTCCTGAGGTGTCTGCGCCATGGTTGCTGTGTAGATTAGGTTAGAGACACTCAGAGGTAGACCGAATACTTTGCGACGATAGACATCGACATCTCGAGCGAGTCTGATATCTTAAATAACGACCTCGAGTCCAGCTTCATCCATGGCTGGACGTTGGCGTTGATGATGATGGTCATGGGCCGGTTGAAGTCTTTTCCGCGGGGAATTCCCACAGTCCCCACGTCCCACAGTAGAATGATTGATGACTGTGCCAGAATGCTCAGTGGCAATTGGTGATTTCCTGCTGATTCTCCGTGTCCGACTGACTCTTATTCGTTCTTTGACTCTGGGTGCAGTGGATAGTGCAGAAGGAAGGGAGTCTGATCCTCTTCCCCACGCCGGCAAATGTCCCCCACGGGGAGAATCTCCTCTTGATGATTCTTGAACAGACTAACAGCTGAACAGTCGCCAGCAGTTTTTCTCGGAGATAGAGTCTTAAGTAGAAATACTGCCCGATTCGCGGATATAATTTGATTCCTTGCTCGGGAATCCCACCAGTCTATCACGTACGGTGTATACACAGTCTCGCATTATCACATGGTTAAATGTCATAGAATCAACTATATAGCCTCAGATTCGAACTAATCACACGAAAAAAAGGTGATATCTGACGTAACCTATCTAGGCCAGGTACCTCCCCAATAACTAGTACCCTCCCTATATGGTTGATTCGCATCGCGGCACTGTGGATGCTCGTAATCCTCCACTGTGCCCACCGGCCAGATGGGCACAACACAGATCTCGTGGTCGCTGCATCCACGGCATTCCTTCCAGGTCGTCCATGACAGATAGTCCATCAGGTCGCTAATCTGCTTCACTGCCACCCCGTAGTCCGTCTGGCCCCAAGCGTCCAGCAGAGTCGAGCAGATCGTCCGAGCAACGGACCTGACAGCCTGTGCAGCTACACCTTTCGTCGGACTCCGCGCAGGCAGAAACTGCGCGGTACATCGATCCGCCTCCAGCGTGGTGTTCCGGTCGCTGTAGTCGATAAATGGGCTAAGAACGATCTCCAGCTCCGCATGCAGCTGCTCCGTGGTCGACAGCTCGCCAGAAGCCAGGTACCGCAGCTCGTGCGCATACCGCTCAATCAGCATATCCGTGACGGCCTGCCAGTCGAATGAAGACTCATTCGCGTCGTGAGTCATGATCAACCGGTGTAAATCCATGCGGATCGGATCTAGGTCAGCAGACGACAGGTGTTGCAGTCGTGGTAGACTACGGCGTCCCTCCGCCGAGGCGAAAAGGTCCAAGCCGTAGGTGTACGCCGTAACAAAGTGATCGTAGTTCAACGTCACCCTGTGTCCCCCGATCCCATGGTACCGGGCCGCAATGGCCTTCAACCACCGGTTCACTCCACCGGGTCCTCCAGGTCCCTTTTCGTTCTCGTTGCCCCGGCCAGGTTCGCGTCCAGGGCCAGCCCCCGGCCTACTGGGGCCAGTACCAGCTCCTTTCACCCGCACCACATGCAGCAGATCCAAATCGCGAGCGAAATCACATAGGATAATCTCAAACCCAGCCTCCATACGAATCACCCCGTCAATCCGATCCTCCCATTCCTCCGTCGCCATCCGGCAGACAGTCTTCGCGCGCCGCATTTCGTCTATCATCCCGCCCCCCTTTCCGTCATCCAGCACATCCCCCAGCAAAATGCGATCCTGAGAGTCGAGCGTCCCGTTTGAGGTCTTGGCGGCGGACATTCCGTCGATATAGACAAGTCGCAGATCCTTGGCAGCCGCGTATGTATGCAGCCAGCCTCCAGCTTCGGGGTCATTTTCAGTCTCGCCAATCCACCCCAGCAGCTTTTGGAACGCAGAGCCGCGTGGGCCATCAGAACCAGAACCGTTAGGACCGTCAGGACCGTCAGGACCGTCAGGACCGCCACCGCCAGGGGGAGGCCCAGGGCCGTGTCTGAACATCCGCGCAAAGACCATCGCGTGTTCGGGTTCAAAGGCGAGCCATTCTGTCCCGTTTACTCGATCGCTTTGGCCCGTGCCGTGGTACAGCGTGGTGCCTGCGGGCACGGACGCGAGGAAAAAGGACATGCCGTTATGATTGACAGACGAGCCCCATTGTCGCATTGAGGAATGGATTGCGTTGAATATGTGGTTGGCATTGTCAGGGAACTGAGCGATAGGTGAGGCCGTTCCCAGACTGGCGAGGAGGGCGAGAACGCCCGTGTAGCTCATCATCTTGAAACAAAAATCCCAAAAAGCATGACCGTGATCAGTGATGATGATCGAGTAATCGATCTAGAGCTCTCCATGACTTTTAAAGGAAACGAGCTAGTCGGAAGTGGAATTTCCAGATTGCGACGTCTTTCCTGCGCCAAGCGCGGGAATAGGGCGACGACGCGTCAGCAACCGGCGACGGCGACGTGCTTTTTTGGCCTTTTCCTTTTCTCGACGTCTTTTTTGCTTCAATCGAATGAAATGAAGCGTATGGACAGTTGATGCGATAGCTGCAGCTGCAGCTGCGGATGCAGCAGCAGTAATTGCTGCAGTCAACACTACTGTTGAACTCATCTTGTCTTGCGGTAATCAAAAGGTCTCATGTATATCTAAGGTACGCGGGCTGGCAATTTATACAGACAAATCAGGTGATTGCCATCTTACTAAGCAATCATACAGTAGAGCAACAACAATATCCGTAACACTAACCACAACAATTCAAGGCCATCAAAATGAGCCATCGCAAACCCCAAACCCTCCTCCTAACCCTCGACGCCTTCGGCACAGTCTTCCACCCCCGCCAGCCCGTCCCAGAACAATACGCCGCAGCCGCGCACGCCTTCAGCCTCCCCCGCTCAACCATCACCCCCGACCGCCTCAAGGCAGCCTTCAAATCAACCTTCAAGAAGCAGTCGCAAACCCGCCCAAACTACGGCCGAGAGGATGTCCTGCGCGGCCGCTATGGCGGGCCTCGGCAGTGGTGGGAGGAGGTCATTCGGGGGAGTTTCGCGCAGGTCCTGACGTCGACGTCGGGGTCGGCGTCAACGGGCACGGGTAAGGTCGACGGTGCCGCCGCCGACGCCGTGCCGGATGCGCTTGTTTCGCATCTCCTGGATCGCTTCGCGGGTAGCGAGGGGTATGCGCTTTTCGATGACGTGGCGCCGTTCCTGGCGGTGGTGCGGGCGGTTAAGAGTCGGCGGCGGGGGCTGGGCCCGTTTGAGCGTGTGCTTGTGGGTGTGATTTCGAACTCGGATGATCGGGTTCCTGCGGTGCTGAAGGCGTTGGGGTTGACGGTGGGTGATGTGCGAGCTGACCAGGGGGTTGAGAGTATGCGGTTGCCTGGGTTTGAGGAGAGGGTTGCGGCGGTTGGGTCTGGGGGCAAGGGTGCGGCTACGATAAATGATGTTGATCTGGTGATTACTAGCTACGAGGCTGGAGAGGAGAAGCCGAGTCGGGTTATCTTCGATGTGGCGAGGAGGCAGGCTCGGCGCTTGCTTGGGGACGAGGGCGACGGTAACGACTGGGTTTGTGTCCATGTTGGGGATGACTTTGACAAGGACTATCGGGCTGCCTTGAATGCTGGGTGGGATGGGTACTATCTTCCTCGGGGGACTATCGCTCAGGACACGCGAGGTAACAAGACTATCCACTCGCTTATGGATTTGATTCCAGAGCTCGAAACATACAGATGAACACGATGACTAGATCGTCAGGATCTATACTGGATGCCATTAGTCCAGGTAAGTGCATAATGCCTCAACATATTCGCCTCTAACACGACAAAGCTCCGTATGCTCATGACCACATGTACCACGTTAATCATACTAGATATGCACACAACACCCGAGATACCAAAGGGTAAACAAATGCAAGCAGATGTTTTCTTTTCTTATTAGAGACTATGTTCAGGTTTTACCCTGAGTGTCCTTCAAAGTGACGATGCGATTCAAGACCACCTTGTCCGCCGTCGAATCCGTATCCACACAGAAGTATGCGGTCCGCATACCCTGGAATCGAATGGAGTAGGGGCTCACTTCGCCTCCCGTCTCACCACTCGTCTTGGGCCAGGGAGCAGACTTGCAGACATCGTGGAATCCAATGTCGATATAGGCGCCGCCATAGATCTCCTCGGAATCGGGGTTGATATCGGCCAGGAATCCATCAGGGTGGGCGTTAGGATCGTTGGATTTGAAGAGGGAGTTGAACGCGCGGACTTCGGCCTTGACGGGGCTCTTGTGGGCGGCCGACTCGCCAACCCAGTGGATATACGTCTTGGTCTTCTTGGCAGGGGCTTCAGAGCCTTCTTCAGGCTTTTCGTAATGCGCGTAGACGCATGTAACCGCGCCAGTCTCAGGGTCCTTGTCAAAGGTGGTGGCGGTGATAGGGAAAGGCACCTTCAGAAGACCAACGGTCTTTCCAGGGGCAAGGCGGAAGTAGTCGGGCGAGTCTTCCTCGCGGAAGTCACTGCGCTCAATGTAGACGGTGTTTGTGAAAGGCACGAGATGGGAGCCGAAAGCCGGATCCTTGGAGAATGGAACCTCCACCATCTCCTCATAGCCGTCGGGCAGGTTCGAGATGACAACCTTGAGGGGCTCGAGAACAACCATCAGACGTGGCACGGTAGTCTCCAGGTACTGACGGACAATCTGGTCAAGCTTGACCGTCTGGACGATGGCAGTAGCCTTGGTGACACCGAGGTTGTTGACGAAGGAGAGAATGGCGCCAGGAGGAACACCGCGTCTGCGGATGGCGATCAGCGTGTAGAGGCGAGGATCGTCCCATCCCCGCACATAACCCTTCTTGACCAGCTCAATGATCTTACGCTTCGATAGCACGGTCCCTGTAAGATTCAACCGACCGTATTCACGCTGCATCGGCCTGTAAACGTCCAGCTTGTCGTTGAGCCACTCATAAGACTGCCGCGACATCTCGAACTCAACCGTGCAAAGCGAGTGTGTAATCTCCTCGATGCTGTCACAGAGAGGGTGCGCAAAGTCGTAGGTAGGATACATCTTCCACTGGCCACCGGTGCGGAAGTGGCCCTTCTCATCGACGTCCAGAATACGCCACGCGAAGATATCCCACATCTGGGGGTTAGGATCCTCCAAATCCATCTTCATCCGCAGCGCAGCCTCTCCAGCCTTGTACTTGCCCTCCTTCATGGCCTCAAACTCCCGCAGCGACTCCTCAATGGGACGCGACCGATGAGGGCACGCGTACCTCGCCTTGCCCCGCTCACCATCCGCCTCGCCACGCTGGGCCTTGATCTCAGCCTTGGTGCAGTGGCACACGTAGGCTCCATCTCGTCGAATAAGGTCCTTCGCGAGCTCATACAGTCGGTCGAAGTTGTCACTAGCATTAGTAACCCGGGCAGGCTTGTATCCCAACCAGCTCACAATATCCTCAATACCACGATAGTACATCTCCTCCTCGCCCTCGGGATTCGTGTCATCGAAGCGCAGGATGCATTCACCGCCATGATACTTCGCAAACCCGAAATTGACCGCAATCGCCTTGCTGTGACCAATGTGCAGGAAGCCGTTGGGCTCGGGAGGGAACCGCGTCCGAATCTTGGGGTGTTTCTCGGAGATGGGCCGTTCCTGGTATACATCGGCGAGGAAACCGACCTTGAACATGGCCTCAGGGTCGAGAGAGCGCAGATCAACCGCGGCCTCTTTGGCGTTGACTGGCTTGGGCTTGCCACCACCCTTCTTGCCATTGCTGTCGGGGTTCTTGGGTGCTTTCTGCTTGGGAGCTTTCTGTTTGGGTGCTTTGGCGGGCTTCCCTTCGGCGGGCTTTTCGCCTGCGGGGACGGGGTTCTGCTCTGCAGGAGGAGCCGTCTCCTTTGGCCTCTCGGGCAGGGTAGTCTCTCCTGTTGGCGCCATTGTTGGCAAAATCTGATTTTCCAATGTGTGAAGATCAGACAGATTGAGAAAAGGAATGCCGCTGCGGAGGGGCAAAGCGTGCCTTTTTTGTTGCCAGCGCCGATCATAAGTGGTGGTCCGGACCGAGAGATTATCCGGTGGGTGTGAGTCAACCATGGTTCTGCCTGAGCCGTCAGGCACCGCACGAAGCATGGTTGGAGATAACGGGAAGCCATGTCATTCGATCAACAACCTTTAACTATGAAGATGAAACTCAATTGATGGGAACAGATATCGCTAAACTCTTATCAAGGCTATGATGCTCGTTCAAGACTCCAATCCATGACCTCGACCCAATAAACGCCAGGACATACTCCGTACTCAACTAGGGTACAATCTATATCACTCCCATCGTCCCGTTCCTCCAAGAGAACCCAGCCGGTTGCTGGCATGCTTGTTCAACAAAGCCGTAATGTTCGAGCCGCCAGAGCGGTTCTTGGCCCGAATCTCGCGCTCGCGCTCCCTCTCTCTTGCGGCAGTATAGTAATTGACCGCGCCTTTCTTGGCGACAGATGCACCAACAGCGGGTTTGGTGACTCGCTTTGATGAGTCAGACTTGGATGACGTAGAACTAGAAGACGAATTGGTCGTAGTCTTCCGGAGCAGGGGAGGAGGGCGGAAGGTCATGTCCTTGCCGCCACCGGCGAAGAATGCTAGACGGTTGCCGGACGAAGCGGACGTGGCAGAGTTGGATGATGCTTGCCGGAGCAGTGCAAGACGGTCAACAACTGGACCTCTTGTGCGGCGTGGATGGCTGGGGACAGCGAATGTCTCCTTTGGCTGCTCCTGTGCTGAGCCGCTGTCATCTTCATCATCGTGCTGTGCATCATCCCCTTCATCCATTGACGCATCTTCGTGGAAGGAGTCATACTCGGGCCTCTCGGTCAGGAAAGAGACAGTTTCCCGGATCTCGGCGAGAGTGGCGGGCTTCTTGGATATAGCGCTCGCTGGCTTGCGACGTAAATGAGGCGGAGGACGGTTGTTGATGTCTTCTGCAGAGGGTTCGAGAGGTCTTTTCCTCTTGTTGTTCTCTTCGGCGGCCGACTGTTGCTGTGGTGCGTCTGATGAGACACCTTGAGACGAGTCCTCCTGGGAGCCGGGATCTTGCTCGTCGTCCAAGAAATCGAGACCGACATCGTCATCCGAATCGCGATCTTCAATCGCCTTGAAGAACGCCGCTTTCTTAGGGTTCTCGGCAATCTCGCCGATCTTTTCGTCGGCAAGGAGAGCTTTTCGCATTCGCGCAAACTCCCTTTGCTTTGCCCTCCGACGTGCAAGCAGCTCATCGTCCGAATCATCTAGATCGAATTCATCGTCTGCGTGTCTCCGCCGTCGGAGGGCACCAGTTGTGATGTCTTTCAGCAGTTTGGCGACCTGTTTTTCATCCGCATTTCTCTGGTGGAGCCTGTAAATAGGTCAGTTTGTGAACATCTTCGGACATATCAATACAGGAACGCACGCATTCAGAGCCGCCAGCTCCTTCTCGTCCACCGTCTCTCCACTGTTGTCGTTGATCATCTGTTGATCGTAGGCATCTTCCTCGTCTTCGCTGTCGTCACTAGCGCCTCCAAGACCGGCATATTCGTCATCGGATTCTTCGGCGGCATCTTCCACAATCTCTTTGGCCTTGCTGGTCTTCGGGTCAAATGGAACATGGGTCTTCTTCGTCGCTGCCTTTTTCATGACATCAAAAGCACTGGCATCGATCTCGAATCCTCCCTCTTCTTGCTCTTCAATCATGGACAAGTTTGCCGCTCGCCCGCGCCGGAGATGCTTCGCCCTCCTATCAGGGACTGGCGTGTTGTTCCTGGATTCATTTTGTCCCACAACCACGGTTTCGATAGTCGAATGAGGTGTTCCCAGAAATCTCTTTGACGGATCAAAGGGCGAGAGTACAAAGCCTGCATCCTGCGTAGGGTCAGGGATTTGAGAAAACTGTGACATGGCTCTTGGCGCTGGTGACTCAGAGACTCGGGTATCTGATTGTGTGTAACCTGCCAGTATGTCTGTCGATTCGGCGCGCTGCTCCTGGCTATCCTTGACAATGATTTGAGAATCCGAATCTCGGCGGTTGTGGGTGATTTGTGCAGGGTCAGGCAATGAGTTCGGAATAGCTGGCGAGCCTGCCTGGGTAACCGGTTGACTGGCCCCAAGTGTACCAGCAAAGGCTTGTGTGAGGCTCATTGTCAGTCCGTCAGAGGTCATCCCAGGGAACTGAGGCCGTTCCACGGAGTTTACTGCTGAATGGATCGACTTGGCCGGTGTTTTGGGTGCCTGTTCTTCGTCTTCGTCCTCGTCGTCGCTGATTACTCGAGTTGGTCGCTTGCGTCGCGCAGCCGGCACTTCGGACTCATCGGCTGACATGACTTCGGTCTGCTCGTCCTCGGACTCCTCGTCCTCGCCAGCCTCCGAGTCAATCAATCCTTGCTCGTGATCTTCGTTGTCTTCATCTTCTTCCTCATCTCCTTCTCCATCGCCATCTTCTCCATCAGACCCTGAGAGCTCAAAGTCTACGTCTTCGTCGTCATCCTCGTCCTCCATTTTCTTGCCCTTAGACCCTCTCTCTTTCTTGGCAATCTCTTCGGCTTCTTGACGTGCCTTCTCGACCAGATTTTCAAGCTCATCTTCCATTGCAGCACGCTCTTCGGCGGTCTCAATGATTACTCCCTTAGCCCGTAGCTCTTGTATCCTCTCCTGTCTTTCTTTGGCAGCTTGCTGCCTCGCTTTCAACAAAAGCATGGCCGAGAGTTCTGCCGTGTTCATAGTCTTACTCCGTCGAGTAGGTGACGTAAGATGAGCCAATGCTTTCAGCTTGAGAATAGACGCTGGTTCCTGCATCCTCTTCGCCGGAAGATTTTCGAATGCCGCGATACGCCTGCATTTGGCTGGGTCAGTAACAACCTCCAGGTCGTCGTCTGAATCCTCCTGTTGATTTTGAGCAACGGACTGTCGGGACAGTCGCACGCGGACGGGAGGCTGCGTCAGAGCCTTTCGTTCCGGCTTCGTTGGCTCGAGCTGTTTCATGTTTTCGTTCTCCTTCACTTCCACACGTCCAACAGTGACTTGCTGGGGTTGCTGGGGTTGGTCTTGCGATCTAGACAACAGCTCGGCGACCGTTGGGAAGTCTTCCACCTCGAGCTCGGCAGCACCTTCCTTGTTACTTTCATCCACAGCCTCACCGGACATGTGCTTATCTGATGGACCAAGAACAGGAGAAGTCTGCGGCGTCTCTTTACCTTTCTGAGCCTCATTATCCGACGATTGCTGAGACCCAGCTGTCGTGGACGAATTCTCCCCAGTCTGACCTGCGACATTCGACTGCTCCTGCTGCATGAAGTTGAATCGCGCAAAGAAGCTCTCCTTGGTGATCTTCTTCTTTGTTTGCGCCTGATGAGCCAGCTGCATATTCCTGCTGATCCTCTGCGTTTCGCGATTCATCTCTTCCAAAGCTTTCTTGCTAGCCTTACGAGCAGCAGGCCGCTTCTGTGTTAGTTTCCGTCCAGCCTCCTCCTCATCGCTATCCTCGACCGAAGCGATTTCTGAGCTGAACTGAGCTCTCTGCGCCAGCCGGGCGGCCTTCTTCTCCGCTTCAAGTCGTTCCTTTTCTTCGCGCTCCTTCCGCTTCTGCATGATGAGCGCGCGAACACGAGGGTCGGCCTTCAAATCCTCTTCGTCGTCGTCGTCCGCCTCGTCGTTTGAAAGTGTATCATTACGTTGCGGCGCCGGAGAAGACATGAACAAAGGAGAGAAGGACCGAGCGCGAGACGGCGAGCGAGGCGTGTTGTCCTCGCCGGGCTCCGGTGTCTTTCTTGCATTGCGCCTCCTCCTAGGACCAGCCGTAGGAAGATCATCCTCGTCCTCCGAAGCAGAAGCAGATTCATGACGCGCCCGGTCGCCTTCCTTAGATTGCTCTCTTTCGGCTCGTAGGAATTTCGAAACACGGTCAAATGCCGTTTGTCCCGTCACTGGCGGACTGGTGCTTGCCTGATTCTGAGCTTGCATACGAGCCGCGAGCCGGCCCTTGGGCATCACAATGTCATCGTCATCGTCTTCGCTTTCCGCATCGTCCATGGGTTCATCTGACTTGCGTATCGTTCGCTGATTGTTGCTGCCGTTGTCTGACTCAGAGTCGCTGTCGAATGCGGCCAGGATGGCTTTGATCTTTCTTCCAGGTGTGAGGACGGGTGTGCCACTTGGAGACGCGGAGCGCGCCGTCCGCGGTGTGGACGGGGATGACATGGTGTGTCCGGTGTAATTAGATTATAATGCACATAGCAGAGATATCAATTCGTCATTGGTGAATTTCCGCAAAGCCGTGATAGTTCCTCCAGGTTGAAGTAGGAGGATGTAAGGTGTCCAGCGATAATGCGAGCCCAGGGCGGAGAAACTCCCCATTTTGCTTGTATCAACGACGCGCATCGCGTCCAAGCGCGTGAAGCACGCCGTGTTATCAGCACGTGACATGCGATAAGACACCATCTCCAAAGCACTCTTGCTGGCCTAAAGGTAACTGGTAGGGTAAGGTACTCGAAGTTGGGACTGCAGCACGGTAGCCAGTGGGAAGTCTAGTAATGTTGATTCGTTTCTTAGTAATAAATACAAATTCCCATGCTAGGTGTGGTATGACGCCGATGTTTAAAGCCCGCCCGTAGTGACAAAAATACAGAAACCGACGCTGATCTGATGTAACACCCGCCTATGTTCAGAAAGTCATGTCCGGTTGGAAGTCCATTTGATAAGCCATCCTGAGAGATAGTTCCAAGACACAGCAGCCTTAAGCCGTTTGCTCATCATAAGTTCGCCCAACCATGGAAAATAAGAGTAATGCTCCGCCGGCAATGAAGACCATTGCAACGATGGTGGTCATGGTCACAATCAGATTTCAATATCCAATTCCAGATCCAGGGCTGCAATATTCTCGTCGTCCATATTGCGATGACGGATCGTGGCAATGCCACCCTTCGACTGCTTCTTCTGTGTAGAGACGGCGGGCTTAGGCGTACTGGCCTTCGACGGCGTGTCAGACCCTGTACCAGGAGTCCCGCCACGGCTGGTCATTGTGTCCGGTATCAGGCTATTCCCATTGGCATCGTAATGGGTCTTGGCAAGGGTTCGAACACGCATGAACGGGTTGGCTTGAGCTTCACCACGAGCGACTGCTGCAGCTGCTTTCCGACTCGCCTTTCGCTCCTCGAGCTGGGCACGACGCACACTTTCGGTGTTCAGTTTCTGGTTGCGCAGGTTCAACTCGGCGAGGCGCTCATAATCCGACAACTTCTCTGTGCGAGGTTTCGACGGTTGGGTGCTGAAAGCGAGCTTTGGTCCCGTCAGCTCCGCCAGCTCTTTCTCCAAGCGCGACACCTCCTCATCGTCACCAGCAGCTCTAGCCAACTTCAACTGCTTCTCGGTTTCAAGACGCTTGAAGGTGCGCATCTTGTTATCCAGTGAGCCTTGTTTGCGCAACTTCTCATTCAGCTCTTCCTTGGTAAACTGGTGGTTGATTAAACGGTTGATGTCTGCTACTTTTTTGGCAAGCATAGACTTGGTGGCCATCTTGCAATCTTCAACTGCCATGGTCTGGCGGTAGCGACTAAATTCCGCCTGAAGAGAGTTAGCATGGTAACGAGGACTTCATGATCGAAGAGATGAAAGTTACCTCGGTAAAGGGCGAATCAGAGCAAGCTATGAAAGGGAACTCGCGCTCTGCTTTTCCATGCGCCAAAACAGCGTACTGGTTTGTTACAAACGACCGACCGTTCGGGCTTTCCATGGCGTAAGGTCGTCCCTCTGTGAATCCTGGAATAGGTCAGCACGAGTCTATAGGTGCAGTCAGAACCGAAGCGACTTGGTCACTTACTCTTGATTAAACATAGACGATATTCGTTGATACCAGTGTCTCTGTTCGGACCGATATTCACTCGAGCATAGCATCCAGAAATGGCTTCGTCAAATCCAGGATAGAAGCAAACTTGTGCGAAATTTGTACGTCCCACGCGAGCGCGTTGAATGTCACGAAGGTCCGCAGGCGGGTCATCCTTGGGGGGAGATGGGGAGCGCTCGCGAGTATCCCACTCGACCTCGCTTTCCCCTTCAGCGTCCTTGTCGGAAGGTAGCTCATCCTTCGCGGGAGCTGCTTCACCAGCAGCCATATCACGACGACGAAGCTCATCGCGCTTGCCCTTCTTCTCACGCTGACGCTTGTATGCCTCAATGGCCTCAGAAGCCTCGCCAACTTTGCGCCCGCCAAGTGTGGTCTTCTGCCGAGTGCTCTTGCGCTGGCCTTCTTCCAGATCCGCCACGCTTGCCTTTCGCTTGGACTTTTTCACCCGACGAGCCTCATCACGTTCGCGAGATGCTAAGAGACGACGAAGAGCCAAGTCCTGGTTGCGTCGGTCGACTTCTTGCGCACGTTCAGAGAGAATCTGTTCACGCTGGATTTCTGGCAACGCCATGATTTCCTCCTTGTCTTTGGCGGAGTAGTAGAGTTTTTCGTAAGGAAAGATAGGGCGATCTTCTTCAGCGTCCTCGCTTGCTCCCTCAGAATCGGAGGCGGCGTCAGATTCGGACATGCTGGCGGACTCGAGAGAATGGTGAGATTCGACGTCAGACCTGGTGGGGCCAGTGTTGTCAGTTCCAGCCTTCCCAGCCACCTCACATAAAGGACAAACTGAGGTCAAAAGAACACGAAGAGAATAGCAAACCTACACTTCGCCATCCTCCTCATCGCCCTCGTCATCATTGCGCGGCTTCTTGCTCTTTTTAATCGGTCTCGCCGTTCCTTTTCGCGCCATGGCTGATGATGGAGAAGCTGAAGGAGCAGGAGATTCAGAAGTTTGCTTGGGGGGTGGTGATGACTCCTCTTCAGAGGAGTCGCCCGCTAGAGCGAGCAGCTCGGCATCCAGATCATCCGCCATGGTGAATATCGCGCAAAGTCTTCACTGAAAATCAGGTGGCGTTTGACTCAAAGTTGAATGGCTGGCGAGCGCAAGCAGGGAAGAGCCAATTCAAGTACGCGACAACCCCCTAATTTACCGTCGCAATTCACGGTGAAGACCTCAGCGACTCGAACACAGGGTTTCGAAAACGGGTACCGATATATAAAATGTCCAAATAATTAGCTAGGGCAAGGCCAGCTGTATATTACAATCTCGCGACAGAAAAGATAGCACAAGCAGTTCGCGAGGATGGAGGTGGGTGGCGGATTGTTAGTGAATACCGAAGAGGACGGATGGCCTTTGAGGTGAAGAGAAGCGATCAGAGTTCGGACGGAGTTAATGGCGGCATCCGCACGATTTGTTTGGTCCATGACGTTCCGGCCCGGGGCCGATGCTTGCCAAGAAGGCCACAAGCGCGCGTCTGACGGCCATGCGATCGAGTTGAAACACCTCGGAATATCCGGTGTATACGGACTACGGAGTACCTTTCTCATGCTTCACAATTGTTGATGCGTTTGTCTATGCAATTGTCTCTTAACGCTTTTACTCGAGTATCTTTTGATTGTATTAAACGCACACAGAATGAATTCATTATCGTCCGTTCGAAGATGCGTTCTCAGCCGCTCCCCTCGGTCAACGTCCCCATTGATCCTCGACTTCCTCGCCCCGTCGATTATGTGCCACAGCCAAGCCCGGCAGAGCTCTACAACGGCATCTAGTCCTTCGGATGGCGCTCGCAAGTCTTCACAGAATCCTGACGCTGGATCCTCGAAGCCCACATACATTCTGAGCAAGAGACAGCGAGAGTACCTGGACAGCGCACTCCGAGTCAACCAAGCCGGCGAACTTGCCGCAACGCTCATCTATACCGCGCAAACACCCCAGGTCGTACGCTCGCATCCCCACCTCCGACCGCTCATGAAGCACATGTATGACCAGGAAGCCGGACACTTCACGACATTCAACAAACTCATTGCAAAGCACCGGGTTCGCCCGACGGCCATGTATCCGGTTTGGGAAGTAGCAGCGACTTTCTTGGGATGGTCGACGGGAGTTATGGGCCGTGAGGCGGCCATGGCTTGTACGGAGGCGGTGGAGACGGAGATTGGGTCTCACTACAACGACCAAGTGCGGGAGATTCTATCATGGGAGGCGGACGCGAAGAGCCGGGGGGAGGAGCTCGATGATGAGCTAAAGGAGATGCTGGCGACGTTCCGGCGGATTCGTGATGAGGAGCTGGAGCATTTGGATCATGCCGTTGAGAACGACGCCAAGGAGGCGCAGCCTTATGATCCGTTGGTCAATGTGATCCGCTTGGGGTGTAGAGCAGCCATCAGGATCACTGAACGGGTCTGAAGAGACGGATAGCCACCTTTATGGCCATTGTTGCTGAGGTCCGTCTCACTCAACCAATTGTACAATATGATTGCAAATGTACTATACTGTCAGAAAAAAGATGGATACGTTAATGAAGGTCGATGCGGCGAGTAAGATTTTAAACATTCAGATTCTTCAGGTCATATATTCATCTATCATATCTATAAGTTATCGGGTATCACTCAACATGCAAGAACGTAGTAGGCCATCCTCAAAGAGGAATCACTCCTCAACCTCAGACCCCTGCTTCTCCTCCAAATACTCCAAAAAGTTCTTAGAAAACCGCACAACCTGCTGATAAACCTCCTCGAACCCATTAACACCGCCGTAATAAGGATCCTGCACAACCTCACCACCACCAACTCGGTCATGCAGAACACCGCCCGGCCCAAAATCACCAAACAACCTCACCTCCGCAATCCTCTCGCCTGCTTCTCCGCTCGACGCCCTGGTACCCTTGGCGCCTCCAGACTTCCGCAACGAAGCAACAACCGATTCGCGCACATCGATCAGATACCGCAGATTATATTTATCCATCGCAAGGAGATAGTCGAACTTCAAAAAGTCATCCTTGGTGATCTTCCGCGCCGCGTGGTCGTAGTTTGTGATGCCGTGGCGGCGGAGAGTGGACATGGTGCGCGAATCGGGGGGCTCGAGGGCATGATAGGCTCCTGTGCCTGCGGAATCGATCTCGTTGATCAACGGATGGTTGCTTGCCATGTTGCGGAAGACTCCTTCTGCCATGGTGGAGCGGCCTGGTGTGGGGGATGTTAGATTGGAGTTCCGAGGTGAGGGGCCGTGGTTTCGTGCTTACAGATATTCCCGAGGCAGACAAAGAGGACATTGACTTTCCGTCCGGGTGAAGAGGACTTGGAGGCGGTCATTGCTATCGTTATCTGATGAGAGGTGCTTGGTCGGTGAGCAAGGACTGCAAGAGGAGCATGTACCTCTCTGCATCCCGATTAAAATGTTGCAAACCCCGCCACAACGATAAGAATTCTGCCTATCTGCACCGCCTTCAGCCACAGGGCATTCTTATCGAACATCCAGAGTACTCCATAGCTACGACTACGAGAAAGAGATAATGAAAATACTGGTGCCTAAGCCACCGAGGTGGGTAACAATCTGCGATCATGGTTCACAAAAACTTTCCATTTCTTGAAACATGAGGCGAGGCAAATATATTCCTGCTACGGAGTAATTCATGTTCATATCAAACAAATAGTGGCTTTCGGAAAATGCAAGTGTTTGTGACGTTCAGTCAAATCATCATTACTGTCACCACTCTATGACCAGGAATAAGATCAGTTCCTCGATTGTAACTACTAGTGATTCCAGTGTGGCACGCGTTTATTTTTAGAGAGCTGAGCCACGGGCGGGCAGACTGGGGGTGTGGCACAGTGGCAGTGGCAGTGACAGGCACACCGGGTTCCCGTTGGCCCAGTGACCAGGCATTCGTACCAGTCTCTCCACAATAGCCCATGGACCAAGGCAACTCTGTCCACGGCGTGATTGATGAATCGATAGTTGATTCCGATGGTTGGACCTGAGGAGAATACATGCAAATCAAATGTTCTGCAGCTGCATAATACATCGTGAAGACGCGCCAATTTCTCGTTAGGCAGAGACTTGAGGAAACCTTCGAATACACGAAGTATAACCATATCAGATAGCCGCGTCACTACAGCACTGATTGCGGGGCGTACTCCGATAGACAGTAAACACTAAACAGTCCACCTTTTCTTGTCGTCATCAAGTTATTCCCCCGAATTTTTAGCATCCAAACTGATCGTCCATCTCTTCTGGTTCCTTGGTCAACGCGAAAAATAGGCCTGCCAAGCAAAGCCTCTTTTCCTTCATTCTCAGCTTACGACTTTTGCTTCTCCTTCTTGTCCTCCCCAGTCCCCATCCTTTACAGCCACCACTAGTGGCGTTGCACGGTTGCGGGTTTTGCGCTCAACAGGCAGCAGTTGACAGTTGAAAAGCGCTGTTATCAGCATTCTCAGTTTCTTCATTTCCTACGCTCACCCTATCATATCTCTAAGCTTCCCTGCCATCTGTCTTGGAATTCGCCAAATTCTCCGCAAGCCCCGACAAATTATCAAGTGACTGGGCTCTTGATCACATTCCTCCCGCGCTCTTGGCGCATTCCCAATCATACCCCCTGCCACGAATACAAAGGGGTAGCTCATTCAAGGAATCAGTCTCCGGAGGTCCTACCCTCACAATGTCCTATAATCGCTTAGGTTAGTCCATGATTGTTTTGTCGTTGTTGCGCTGTTGTTATTGCAGGGGTGCGGATCTGTCGCATCTCCGCATCTGCTGTCTTTCTGAAACATAGCCTCCGATAAAGTGACTTTGACGAGGTTAGCCTTCATTGGCGCTTGCGCAAGCTGTTTGGCGATCATTCTGCAATCCTTTCTGCCTGCAATTTCATATCTGTTTGAACATTGGTTATTGCACGCTCAATTCAGAGTCATTCCAACTGACATCCGAGCTCTGTAGACCACTACGGGGAGGATGGCAATCGCTCTCCCAACATGAACCCTCACCATATGGACGATCGAACACCTTCACCAGGCCGGCCTTTGAACGCTTATCAGCTGTCAGATAATCCATACGTGCATGACCATTTGCAGATGCCCTCCAGCGACCGTCTAGCAGAGCAGCCAACTGTGAGAACAGCAGCCAATCGAAGCGACTGTGACCGTTGAAATTGACTCGAGATACTAGTACTCGGTAGAACGAATTCCCAATTCCTACGGTCATAATGAGGCCTACGAGCAACGTCATCCCGAGCAGTATCCCGGCTACCACTATGCTGTGGACCCCGAAGCACATCACGATGCATACTATACTCAGCCATACGAGCCAGCAGTCACGCCGCAAGATGATTACGATATAGGGGAGTATCACGATCAGCAGCAGCCTGTCCAAGATGACCGAGTCCCCATTTTACAACCCGATAACCCGTTCGGTCCAGATCCGTACAGTGACGAGTACCATGACGACCCTACGGCTGTACCCACTCCAAGTCCGGCGCCAATACGACGCTGGAAGACGGTCAAGGAAGTACAACTCTTCCACGGTAACCTGGTCCTGGACTGTCCCATTGCCCCAAAGCTGCTCAGTCAAGTCCCTCACGCGGAACCCCCTGGTCGTGACGAGTTCACTCATATGCGCTACTCGGCAGCAACCTGCGATCCCGCTGATTTCTACGAGGAGCGATTTACACTCCGCCAGAAACTGTTTGCGAAGCCTCGACACACTGAGCTTTTCATCGTTATTACCATGTACAACGAGGACGACTTCCTTTTCGCTCGAACATTGATCGGCGTGTTCAAGAACATCGAGTACATGTGCAATCGGACGCAGAGTAAAACCTGGGGCAAGGACGCATGGAAAAAGATTGTCGTTTGCGTCATCAGCGATGGTCGTGCGAAAATCAACCCCCGGACACGGGCTGTGTTGGCTGGTCTCGGAGTGTACCAGGATGGTATCGCGAAGCAGCAGGTGAACGGCAAGGACGTGACGGCACATATCTACGAGTATACTACACAGCTCGGTCTTGAGCTCAAAGGAACTCAGGTGCACATAAAAGGGCGCTCTGCCTGCCCAGTCCAGATGATTTTCTGCCTGAAGGAAAAGAACCAAAAGAAGATCAATTCGCATCGTTGGTTCTTCCAGGCGTTTGGCCGTGTACTGGACCCCAACATCTGCGTGCTTATTGACGCAGGAACCAAGCCCGGACGAGACTCCATCTATCAGCTATGGAAGGCTTTTGACGTCGAGCCCATGTGCGGAGGAGCTTGTGGTGAGATCAAGGTCATGCTGTCGCACGGCAAGAAATTGCTCAACCCGTTGGTGGCCGGGCAAAACTTCGAATACAAGCTCAGCAACATCCTGGATAAGCCTCTGGAATCAGCATTTGGTTTCATTTCTGTTCTGCCTGGTGCATTTTCGGCGTACAGATTTGTCGCGCTACAGAACGACAAGAACGGCCAGGGTCCACTGGAGCGCTACTTCTTGGGTGAAAAGATGCATGGCGCCAATGCTGGTATCTTCACAGCTAACATGTACCTGGCCGAGGATCGAATCCTGTGTTTCGAGATTGTGACAAAACGCAATTGCCGCTGGCTCCTGCAATATGTCAAGTCATCAAGCGGAGAGACCGATGTGCCTGACCGAATGGCGGAATTCATTCTACAGCGACGCCGGTGGCTGAACGGGAGTTTTTTTGCTGCTGTTTATGCGATCGCCCATTTCTACCAGATCTGGCGAAGCGACCACAGCTTCATTCGCAAGTTCATGTTGTTGATCGAGTTCATCTACCAGACTATCAACATGATCTTTGCATGGTTCAACATTGTATGTGCCGTCTTCTTCTTGGCAGAATGAGCCAATGCTAACGTGTATCGCAGGGCAACTTCTTCTTGGTCTTTCATATTCTCACCACCTACCTTGGTGACGCTAACCTTCTCGGAACAACCGGTAAAGTCCTGGGTGTTGTCTTCGAGTGGCTCTATCTCGCGACCTTGGTGACCTGCTTCGTTCTGGCCCTCGGCAACCGCCCCGGCGGCTCAAACAAGTTCTACATGACCATGGTCTACTTCTGGATTGGCATCATGATCTACTTGACCTTTGCAGCAATCTTTGTGACCGTCAAATCTATTCAGAGCGAAGTCGCCGACAGTTCATTTAGCGTCGGGCACTTGTTCAGCAACAGCCAATTCTTCTCGATCTTTGTCTCCTTGGGGTCGACTTATGTCATGTGGTTTCTGGCTTCGCTTATGTTCTTCGACCCCTGGCACATGTTCACCTCCGTAAGTTCTCCTCTGCAAATTGGTTATACATGGTCTAACCTGTATCAGTTTATCCAATACATGCTGCTTACGCCGACGTACATTAACGTGCTCAATATCTACGCCTTCTGCAACACTCACGACATCACATGGGGTACCAAGGGAGACGACAAGGCCGAGAAGCTGCCTTCAGCCAACACCAAACCCGGCGGAAAAGTCGACGTTGATATCCCCCAGGACGATGGAGATCTTAACGCGCAGTATGAGGCGGAATTGGCCAAATTCGCACAGAAACCGCCCAAGGAGGTCAAGGCCATCTCGGAAGAGGAACGTCAAGCCGACTATTACAAAGGGTTCCGAAGCGCAGTCGTGCTCGCTTGGGTGTTTTGCAACTTTGCGCTGGGCGCTGTTGTGCTGAGCGCGGCTGGTCTGGACCGATTCAACAGCAACACGAGCTCGACGGATGACAACAGGGCCACGATCTACATGGCTGTTGTGCTTTGGAGTGTGGCTGGTCTTTCGATATTCAAATTCATGGGGGCAATGTGGTTCCTGGTCGTTCGTATGGTATGTTCAAGATCTTCGACCTTTGCACTGTTTCCAACCGCTAACCCTTCGTACAGTTCCGAGGCGTTTGATGTGTATCTGACTAGCATTTTCTTCCATGTGATGTATTCACCCGGCTCTATACTGACGTTTGGTCACGATACCACTGCGGGCTCAGTATGGTAATGGATGACGAAAGACATGTTTTATGATATGGAGCATCAACGATGCTCATGATGTTTTGCTTGATGAAAGGTAAATGCGATGTATAATGTAGATACCGTTTTATTTGGGAGGGCATATACAGGGCATCATACATGTATGGTGTTGTGTTAAGTATATGATGCTGTAATCATTACATATGCTTATGTCGTACTTGAGATATACCGTCTAGAGAATTACTCATACTGTACCTTTTCCTCACACACTCTCCTTTCGTCTCTCTTGGATCTATCCTCAAGGCTGGAATGCACAATGGAGACCGTTTTCGCTATGCTGGAGTCTTCTCTTGATTTCCTCGCAGACTCCATCCTCGCCCCATTCTTTGACAATGTTCTTGCTCCTACCCTTGATTTCATCCTGGGCTATATCCTTGTTCCTATTGCCGTGGGGTTGATATGCACCATGGAGATTGTTCTCAATTCCATACTGGAGCCTACTCTTGATTTCCTCATGGACTCTATCCTCACCCCATTATTTGACAATGTTCTTCCTCATACCTTTGATTTTAGCCTGGGCTATATCCTTGTTCCTATTGCTGTAAGGCTGGAATGTGCCATAGAGATGCTGGGGTCTCCTCTTAATCTCCAGCCTCCATCCTTGCCCCATTACTCGAAAATGTTCTTGCTCCTGCCTTTGGCTTTACCCTTGGCTATATCCTCGATCCTATTGCTGACCCATGATTATTCCGTGCTTGCTTGGTTCTTGCCCCGGCCTGAGATATTACTCTCGCTGCTTTTGATAATCCCAACTGGATTCCTCTCTCAATTCCGTCCTCGTTTTTAAACGTTATGATCCCTTATGGATTAAATGCATCGGTCGGCCAGGTGGTCCTCGCTTCCACAGCTATAGCATTTCAAGGGATGCCCATGTTTGACGGTGCGGTTTCGGTTTCGCTTTCTGTTTCGCCGATTCTTCGTGTCCGAATCGGCGTTTCTTCGACGCCCCTTTGGCTTTGAATGCTTCCCTTCTCGGGATCTCCGTGCTTCTTCTCTCTTCAGTCTCGACTCCCGCATGCGAAGCAGGGAATGACACCGAGTAGCAACGGTTACCATTCGGTCCCGGGTATCGGGTAGTTCGACGAAGAGTTCTTGAATTTTCAAGCGTAGCTCTGGTAAAAGGTTGGCGAAGAAGACTAGGGCTCGTTCCTCTTCTCTGCACGCGCTCTCCCCGCCCTTCGAGAACAGCTCCCTGAGCGCGCGCAACGCCGCCAATTGCTGTTCGAGAGTGTGCAGGTAGGCGTCGAACTCTCTGGGGTCTTCATTTGGGAGTTGGTAGGCGTGCTCCAGCTGGATTATCACTTCGGCTTTCGCGTTTCGGATCATTGCGAGAGTTAAGTCTTTGTGGATGGTGCGGGAATCTTCTGCTCGTTGACACTTCTCTTCTGACATTTCTTCAGTGTGCAGTTGATTCCGTAGGAATACTAGTAAGGAATTCATTGTCAGGGTAGATGAACCGTTGGCTGGGTAAGAATTGCTAACGATTTGCAATAAGAATAGCAGTATAGTAGATCAAATCCTTGTATCCAAAGCCAGACAAGGGGGAGATACTCCAATATACCCTCGTAGACCCATCAATAAGGTTACGAGTATGACGAGGAGGCTACAATGGGGTGAGATCATATATATGGAATGGTCCATCGGAACGATGGAACTCAATAGCTACAACTACAACTTACTCCGTTGCAGTCATACCATCCTCCGCTGCGAACGGCCGTCATGCTACCGAGGAGGAAGGATATCAGTGACTGAAACCGTCCTCTATCTCTGTTAGCTGATAATATCATATAGGGAACACCTTCATAAATAAGAAGCATCATTGGTCTAGTGGTAGAATTCGTCGTTGCCATCGACGAGGCCCGTGTTCGATTCACGGATGATGCATTTGCTTTTTTTGCCCGCCATTGTTTTCCTCTTAAGTTTCTATCTATGAACTTGCATATTTTACTGCATTTTACTAAAACTAGATTATGTCTATCAACTCTGATTCTTCGAGTGCACACAGAGCCCAATACCGCCCAAGACAAGCGCCATCCCCAACCACGTCTCTTTCGCAATGACCTTGCGCTCAACATACCACTCCCCGAGAACGGTGAAGAGGAATGCACTCGAATTCGCCAATGGGACAGTTAACGACAATTCTATTTATATCAGCCTGGGAACGACAATTGACAATAGATAGAGGGAAAAGAGAGGAGACATACCATGCTTCCCAACCAACAAAAAGAACCAAATACTCCCCGTCAGATTGATAATAAGCGGAATGGAGTACGCCGGGGTGCGGAGGAGATTGACAACCGTCCAGAAAACGCTTACGATCTTGGTCGTGAGCCACGAGGATGTAGGCTTTGGTTTCATCCATGCGGGAACACGAGTGCTATCTCCTGCTGCAGCTGCAGCTGCAGCTGTTGTTGATCGCGCATTCGATGTGAGAGGCTGGTCCTCGTCGCCTGATTCCTCTTCCTCTTCCTCTTTGTTGTCATCTTCATCTCCATTCTTTGTGGCCCCGCTCGCGGGGTGGCTTTCCCGTAGCTCCTGCTCTTCCGCGGTAGACTGCACTGATTGTGCCTGTGGTGACTGTGACTGTGATTTCTGGGCCGCTTCCTGCCGTGCGTTAAAGTCCGCTGCGGCGCGTCGGATGAATGGCGTGGTGAAGCCCCATGCTACTCCGACGAGGAGAAAGGAGAGGACGTAGTTGAAAACGGAGGGCTGCTCGGCCGGTACGCTTGCGTCGGGGTCCATTTTCCGCCTAGGTTTGTCCGTTGAGGTTGAGTCGACGATGGCTAGGTGTCAGCTGTCAGGGGTGTTTGCTTGATGGGATCGGGGATAAGATGACGAATGGCCGAGATCCGCCGCTTTGTGAGAATCTGATAAGATAAGGATACCATCCATATTCCATCTACAGAGCACCAGCTCTGGTCAAAGACGCCAGTGGTCTCATCGCAGTCATTGAGATAACTAGTAGAAACAGAAGAATCTGCATTTAACGCTACCGGGTCTGATGGAACGATTGTCCGTCTTCCCGATGGCATGATCACGGCTATTGGTCTAGAACCTATATATATATACCCGACAAAATCAGACAAAAGACGCAACGCCATGTCTAGCCTCTACTTCGCTCTGACCATTCATCTTTCTCTTCTTGCTCCAGTTGAAACTAGGTGTTTGGTGCCTGGAAGCTTCGGCGGAGATACTGGCAAACCGCGAACTGGAAACCCTGCACTATTTCCGTTTTGGGAGTTTTCCATCGGTCTTTTCGTTGAGACCGACGGCCGAGCTTCAATATACCGAAATATGACACGAATAGCTTCGAAAGGGATATAATGCTCTGAGGATAAAAGGGGAGGTTCGCATCAGAATGGAGCTCGTCGATTCATTGACAGCTCCATCGACTATTGGCTTCCTATACTCTCGAAATGGCTTCTCGGCAAGAACTGGCGGGTGAGAGAGATTCTTCCCTGACTATGGCTCAAGTTTCCGGGGAAAGACAACCCGAGGAAGGAGAGAAGCATGCAGAAGATAAGTTCCCCGAAGGTGGATGGAGAGCATGGAGTGTAGCCATTGGCAATGCTGGTATCATGTTTTGTACTCTTGGCCATGTGAATACTTGGGGGTAAGCTCAGTCTCTTTGGTATTTCCGGATGGAGCTGACATCGGCAGTGTTTATCAAGCGTACTACGAGGTGAACCAGCTTCGTGGTCACTCTCCCTCGGCGATTGCCTGGATCGGGTCACTGCAGGCATTTTCCATCTTCGCTGCCGGACTGGTCGGCGGTCCGTTGTTTGATCGGTATGGAGCAAAGGTATGTTGACTTGATCGTTGGGACGAATTCTTCTCTCACACACGCAGGTGATCATGCCCTCTGCTATAGTATACCTGTTCAGTATCTTCATGACCAGCCTCTGCAAGGAATACTGGCAGTTCATGCTCGCCCAAGGAGTCCTGGGAGGCCTCGCCAATGGATTCACCATGGCCCCATCCATGGCTGCAACGCCGCAGTACTTCAAGGAAAAGCGCGGAGCCGCCATGGGCATCGCCATCGCCGGCTCCTCCCTCGGAGGCGTCGTCCTCCCTATAGCCGCCAACCGATTCCTCACCCGCACCAACCTAGGCTTCGGCTGGTCCATCCGCATCATCGGTTTCATCATCATGGGCCTCCTAATCCCCTCCTGCCTATCGATCAAGGCGCGTCTGCCGCCCCGAAAGAGCAACTTCTTCCTCCCGTCCGCCTTCAAGGAACCCGTCTACACCCTGCTCGTCGCGTGCATGTTCTTCCTGTTCCTGAGCATGTTCCCGCTCCTCTTCCTCATCCCCAGCTACGCCCTGTCCCAGGGAATGAGCACCTCGCTCGCCTTCTACACCCAGTCCATCCTCAACGCCGCGTCGTTCCCCGGCCGCGTCATCCCCGCCATCCTCTCCGACAAGCTCTGGAAGCAGAACGTCCTCGCCGCCGCGGGCATCAGCAGCGGGATCCTGGCGCTGTGCTGGCAGCGCGTGCAGGGCAACGCGGGGATCCTCGTCTTCGCCGCGGTGTACGGGTTCTGCTCTGGGGCGATCATCTCGGGGACGTCGGTGAGTCTGGCGTCGGTGCCTCGGGATCCGAAGAATATCGGCACGTATCTGGGCATGGGGATGGGGGTGGCGTCTCTTGCGGCTTTGGTTGGGCCGCCTATCAGTGGTGCCTTGGTGGATCGGTATCATGGGTTCTCTCCGGTGGCTGATTTCTGTGGCGTTATTTGTCTGTTTGGTGCAGGGTTGGCGGTTGTGGTCAAGGTTGTGTCTGGGAATTCCCTCATTTCGAAGTCGTAGGCAAGTCAGCCAGATGGTTGATTAGGTGTATATTAGCCAATCTCCGCTCAATAGATTGGGATCCAGTAGATTTGACTTGGTTGGCATAGGGCATATGCAGAATCGCGTTTCAGCTGTGTAAGAGTTACCTCGAACAAGTAGAGGATATATTCAATCCTGGTCTCTACCGATACAGCTTGGAAAACTCCCCGCCCTCCGGCGGCTGCAGCCAGTTCCTCTCATCATAGTCCCATCCGTCCGCACCCTCGATGACATGGAACGTATACGCAAACCGGCTGCGCGAGCTGGTATTCTTCTCACTCTTATGCAGCACATTCCCATGAATCAGCACCAACGACCCAGCCTTGATATCCAGGATCTCCAAATCCTCATCCTTGACTTCGTGACCCTGGCCCTGACCCTGACCCTGATCCTGGCCGTCCGGCACCTCCGGCCCATCATTCTCCACAAACCCCGTCCCAACAACCCTCCCCTCCGCAAACCTCCTCACAAACCGCCTCTTAATCCCCATCCGATGCGACCCCCTCCACATCCCCAGCGTCCCATTTCTTGGGTTTGCATCCTGCAGCGCAAACCACCACCCCACCGCGCTCGGCGGCCTCGTATACAGAAACTCCGAGTCGCGATGCGGCGGCACCGCGCCCCCGATCCCGGGCTGCTTGCAGATGAGCATACTCTGCAGGACGCGCGGGTCCACGAAGCCCAGGGAGCGGGCGATGGCGGCGTTGCGGGCGTTGAGCGAGACATGCCCAAAAGGCGGGGAGAGCGCGTGCAGCGCGTGGCCGATTTTGTTGATTGCGAGCTGTTTGGGTTTCAGGAGGGTGGGTTTGCCGGTTGTGGGGTCTGGGGTTGGGGAGAAGGCGTCTGGTTCGAAGAAGAAGCGGATTTTGTCGCCGGAGGTTAGGAAGTAGTCGTCGCCGACGTGGGGGTCGTTTTTGTTGGTGGCATCGTCGCCGGTGGTGAATTTGGTGAGGGGGTGGGAGTCTAGTGGGAAGTTGTCGAGGAGGGTGGTGGTCTCGGTTAGGAGGGAGGTGATTTCTTCTGGGGAGAGGAAGTCGGGGATGACGAGGTAGCCGTTTTCACGGAAGAAGGCGAGTTGAGAGGGAGAGAGGCCTTCCATGGTTAATGTAGAGATTGACGATGGGAAAGAGTATGTAGGAGAGAGGAAGAAGTGGGAGTTGAGGGCGGGGGAAAATGATACTTAAATAGTGGGCTTATCAGCATCAGTTGATATGCCTCACAGCCTCAGTGATCCATTACACCTGTTGTGAATAGAAAGAGAGAAAAATAGAATATGAATCATATCATTGTTTACTTTGCAAATAACATCATACGTTCAAACACTCCCACAGAAACCCTCATGACCCAGGCTCTCTCTCAATATATTTTTCCATGCCCGCATCATCACCATTGAATAACATATTCCCTTCTGGGCTGGGATCAAGTACGGCACATACAGAAGAATTGGCATGTTCTCTTAGAAGGTCAGCAAGGCCAGTTGTAACTGCAGCAGCTATACGACTTTCACCATCTGGCAATGTTCCTTGAGTGATAACTGAGCGAAGTAGTGGCCCTCCCAGTCGCAATCCGTTGCAGGAAATAGCAAATACAAAATATGCATACGGTGTGACAGCTGGATATTCCGCCTTAAGTAGGTCAGCAAAAGCAGCCTGTAACCAGATAGTCCTCTGCTCGAGAGGGCTATTGGCCGTTTCGTAAGTCAGAGGGAACGACCAGCCGACGTAATCTTGTTGGATCCCCAGAGCTTGAATGTCCTGTGGATGAATTATAGCATCTATGGCTCCAGTGTCATCGAGGACAGACGGCCCTTGGATGGTTTGTCCAACGACCTGTAGAGCGAGATACGAGCCTTGCTCAAAGAGCAAAATGAACGACAAATAATGCCATCCCCCTGTATCCTATCTGTGAGTGTGAGTAAGTAACTCATAGCCTCCTTCACTAACAGCTTCCTCTAGCCATACTGAAATATTAGCATGTTGGTTCTTCCAAGACAATTCCAAGGTCCTTCAGAAGCCTGGTAGCATGGTCTCTGAAGGCATCACTCTTTTGTTGTATTGTAAATGTCCTTTATCCTGCTTAATGTTTGCCAGGGCAATAAGTTGAACCTGCCTGTCACTGTGCAGTAACCATTATTGCATGTCCCTACTGAGGTCTCTTTACCTGTCAAGAAGAGAAGCTGAGCTCGATTGTAGGTACCAAAAGGCGACTCATGTTGGTAGCTACCAAAGTATGATGCCTTATGATGATTGCTTGAAGGTTGATTCCCATTAGCCAAGGTTGCTAGCACAACTCAACTGCTGCCCAGCAGCTCAGCCCACGCGCTCCTCTCTGATGGCTATCAAGTGCCCATCCACGTGAAGCCTAGGAACACAGTTGATGGTGTCCCATTCATAGAACTCAACACTTCTGCCGACGGCGATGGCGCCATGTCTTTCATGTATCTTTTGAGCTGCCTAAAGCCCTCATCCCAGGTGGCGTTGACATTCTCTCTTGTAGTGCGCTTGCACTGCGTCACCAGGAATGGCGTCCTCACACGCCTAGCTTGATTGGGCCGCACTACCCACTGGTAGCTATTCATATCCACATAGCCCTGCATATTTGACTTTGCTGTGTTTTCTGACCATCCCAAGGACTAGTGTCCGTTGCATGCCTGTCTGAACCTTTAGAACCATAGTCCCCTGTTGGCACGGAGCGCATCGTCCCATTTCGACAGGCTTAGGGAAACGGCGACCATCATCTAAGTATCTGTATGCGAGTGCCGCGTAGACGGATTCCTGTTCGGTGTTCACGTCCACTAGTCCCCTGGTCTCAAGCTGTCGAATGAATTTGATCAAGACAGCCTAAGGAGCAGAGCAAGTGTAAATTTCCAGAAGTTGGTGTTTACTACCATAGACAATAGCATATTCATCCACTATTGAGCTGAAAATGCTGCAATTGCTGTGTCCTGTAGCGTTGACATCGGCTAGCACTCGCCAATGCAATGGATCTTCTGGAGTAATACCCCCTCCCGTGATCGCAGATCGATGTTCTTGACGTTAAAGTGAAAGCGTGCCAGGTGGTCCGCAGCGTCCCTGTCGTCTTTCTTGGGCTGTGTCGTGCTGTACTTTAGGACACCGTGTGACTCGCCACTCAGTATCCGGTTCTGAATGTCCAATGCCTTTGCCTCACTCCTTCGTCTGCTCCTGACTCAGGGGATCATTCCAGAGTTCTACCCACCAGGGCCTCACCATTTCCGAACGAAGCCATTCAAGCCATTCATCATTGTCTTGGAGGTTCAGTACCTCCTGTATTTCCTTCTTAGTGCTTTCCACTTTCTTTGCTTTGGGGCCTGTGTCCTTCTGTTCAGTATCGGGTATGTCTATGAAGTTAAAATCAAATTGTGGCAGCCTCCGTGAACTGGTCATATGGATAGAGCAAATACCCGAATGAGGCAATCCCTGGAGTCATAATGCTCATCCCAACCAATGAAGAAACAGCTGACGGGTGTGTCATTACTGCAATGCATATGTCCGCTCGTCATCCGCTGCGTTGCTGATGGTGGATGTATATATTACTGTGACGCCCGACATATTCTCTTCGTGACTCTCGATTCGCAAGTGCCTTTCCGTACATGCGCTGATGGCTCGCGGAAGAACAGCCTAAGAGTATTTCGGCGACTTTCGTAAGTTCGGAATCCCCATCTCCATAACAGATGTGGTAAAGTTATTTCTTGACACTATCAATCAGATTTCAAGTCGTGAGGCAGCCGCAGGCTTGGATTACCAAGTGGAATGCCGTCCCCCACGGCACCTTTCCCTGGTTCGTCTGATCGGCGATTGTGATTCGAGAAGTGTATCTATCGTTGACTAAAAACTCAAGCACTTCAACGTCGTCATTACAAGCCGGAAAGTAGAGGGCTTTGTCTCGGTCACTCTGACGTATTTCGAGTCCTTTTGCCTGAGCATGCCTGAGAATTTTGCGAAGAGTATCGATGTTTCGCTGACTTGAAGCTAGCTCGAAGGCCGACCTTTTGGTCATCCAGGAGACGGTGCGGCGATATGTGATCGTCGAACCACTTCTTGATGTCGATCGCGAGTTTGGCGACGTCCACGGACGTAGTGGTCTTCGTCCCTGATCGCTTGTCTTCGGACGTATGAGAAGCTGAAGCCTGTGTAAGAGGCTCTTGACTGCACAGCGACAGTCAAACCATAAAGAAACTCGAGAACTCGGCTCGTTAAGGCAGAGTGGTAGCCCATGGCCGCTCTTTGGCGAGTATAGCAGTGGAAATGCACAGACTAAAGCTATGCGCTGAGGATAGTCCAAGTTGACATTGTGAGAGTGAATTGTCAAGGTATCAAGGCAACTTGAAAATGGGTACTTGGGAGACCAGGCCGTTGCGGATATCGGGCGTAGGTTGCGTCTGAATCGATATATTGAAGGAGGGTATCTCGCCCATTTTGGGGGTTATCACTGTACCTGGAAAGCCTGCCAATTGCTTGGTTGACAACACTTTGGGAGGTCGGGGGCCAAAGCAAATGCGCATTTCGACACTGCTTTTGCAGATTCAAGCCCGCCGACGAGATGGAATATGTCGAAATCAGAACCATACACCTCTCGGGTTGCATGGTAAACTCTTCGATTAACTTCGTCCTTTCGTTGGCGTCCAGCAAGAAAGGAGGTCTCTTTTCAATAGGCTGCTTTTGACGACATCTATCTTTCTGGACTTCTGACTCCAGTGATAACTGAGCGAAGTAGTGGTCCTCCCAGTCGCAATTCGTTGAAGGAAATAGCAAATAAATCCATAAGGCGTGACAGCTGGATAATCCTCCTCGAGTGGGTCAGCAAAAGCTGCCTCCAGCTAGATAGTCCTCTGCTCAACTTTCAATAGGCTGCTCGGAACAATGTGTTCAGATCGAGATGAGATTCCATAAGAATCATATTGGAAGATTACACATATAAGTCGAGCCAATGCCCGCTGCAGTCGTATGTTGCGAAAAATTGACTGGACTGAAGAATATTTCATCTGGGCCTGTGCTCGGGTAGCCATAAGAGCAGAAAAGACATAGTCAACGACTATAAGCACAGGCAGTAGTATATCTCTCGTGAGGATCGTGTGCCACAGCGAAGTACCATTGTAGGTCATCTGTGCCCATCCATAAGAATCATAGTATTTGATCCCGATACTGTTGATCGGCGTGTCTGTCTCGACGACTCGAGGAAAATTTCCCCATTCTGGGGATTTCCGAAGGTATTGCTCGCTTTATCAAAAGCCCATTTGGGGAGCCCATCATCTTCCCGAGCCTCCCGATTATCTTCAATACTGAGCTTGGGGGCGTAAATGCGCAACATGGCGAACTGCTTTTGGGTCACCTGCGAGGCCGACTTGAACATATCGCCTGGCAAAGTGTTTATGGTCATCTTATCGAGCTTTGCTCGAGCAACCAAATCCTCCCACTCCTCCATTGTCTCTGGAATATCGAAATCTGGGATATCGTCAGGACCCAAGAGAGTATTTCTCAACCGCTCAAGTCGCATCTGCTCAGTGATGAACCTGGCAGGAGTGGGAAATGGGGTAAGTCGCCACTCCCCATTGTTCCATAACGCGATAGCAATTAAGTAAGCGCATAAATCGAGACGCAGGGCCTGTTGTGTGACTGAATACTGCATTGCACCTAGCCATCTGTCCGCAGCGCCCCTGTCAAGCAGAGCATGAAAGTTATAAACCCTAGCTTCATGCAAAGTAATGTCATCCAGGCCACCCCCTCAGTATCAATTACTTTCGGAGCCTTGGCCCCAACGAACCACGTGTACGACATTGCCTCGTCCCGCAGTGTTGTATAATAATCGCCGAGCTCTATGCAAAGCTTAACACGGCTATCCAGGACATCCGGCGGCATGTTGGTCTTCAACCGCAGTCCCGTGCCAATAACCTATAAGTGCTTTACGCACATCTAGAGGCCCTCCGTCTCTTTGGCTTTCGCCAAAAACCTTACCACTAGGTCTTGAGTAAGATATCTTGGCGGCGTGTGCAGGATCTTCATCGTGAGGAGGCTCAGGGTGTCTTTGCAGGTGCAGGAATCGTACTCTGTCCTAAGGATTCTTGCGATTGAGTTTTCCCATTCCTTGATCAAGGAAATGTTTCTTCCTTCTTCAGGATAGAAGTCTCAAAAGTCGGAGAACCGTGTTTTGTCACTGGCTGGAGTTCCACACACATGGACTGTGTTCACGTCATCTAAATGGCTGCAATGGAATGTACCGTCTCTTGATTCTCATTGCACCCCAGTAGTAGAATAGGCCAAACCCAACTCCGCCAGCAATGCTAGTAAGTGATAGCCTGAGCAGCATTGGGCCGTCTTGCGCCGTAAAGGACCCAGCCAGTGGTGGGCTGCTGAAGTTCACGCTGTGATTTGACATGGTGGTATCTGATGTTGTATGTGAATATGGATCTCTTTTTGCTTGAATGAAGATTCAGGCTCGTAGACGCGACAACTTGATTACTCGAAATGAACTTGATGTAGTCGGAGAGATTGACGACCATAATAATCCAGAAATATCTCATGGGAAGGAGTGGCCCAGTTCTGGCAGGCATCACGGAGGGCAGAACCAAAGACAGCAGGTGGCATAAATGTGGGCCCACAGACGGCCCTGAGATTTCGGCCAGAGCTCCATCCTCACACAGCCAGTCAGTCCATCTTAGAAGGAACCGAATTGTCAGACATTGCTAAGGAAGGTCAGGAAGACGCCCCTGAACGGCGAGCAAGAAACAGCAGAGAAACAGCAGAGAAACAGCAGAGAAACAGCAGAGAAACAGCAGAGAAACAGCAGAGAAACAGCAGAGAAACGGCAGAGGAGATCTATGAATGATCCCGACCCGGCAGGCAGGGTTTCCACGACACAATCAGACAATGATTGTATGCATTTTTCAGCACTGTGGGCATGGGCAACTCGATCTGATCAGTGCCGCAGGAGTCAACCGACCCTCAGTGAGAGGACAAGGTGGGCCGGGAGGAAGCTATCACCATTCCATTAGGGCTTGTCTTCATCGATTGTGTGTCCATTAGAAACACATCGCTCACTAGGCGTCCGGCATTGACGGAGTTGGGGGCGATAGATCGTTGTCCAGCAAGTGCTTCCAATAAACTAAGATCTCTGGAGGCACCTTCGCCTTGGTTTCGTCACCGTCAAGTCGATTGGCAGGGGAAGAGCACGCGGGGCCTGTACTCTATGCCGGTGATCATGTTTGCATCGAGGACGAGGGCCTTCTCATACCGTGGCAGTGTCGGAACCTCCACCTATTCAAAGGATAGACGTGCAATGCCCTCAGTTCACCACACCCTATTTGTCCATGCCCTAATAAGCCATTCCTTTAATGGCCTACATTCAGAGCCGCAGAGTATGTAATATTCACTAAAGACAAGGTAATAGACCTTCAACTCCCAGATGATATGACTGTTAGGCTCTGCGGTGGACATTCAGAGTGAATTCTGCCTCGTGATTCAAAGTCAGTTAGCCTGTTTTTATGCTTGTCAACCTGAGTGATGTCTTGTGTAATGACATTGAAAACTTGGATATCGGAGAGTTTCGCGTATGGCGGTGGTTCTGGTGTATTCTGTATAATTAGTTTAATAATCTTCGAGTTGTTCTTATTGTCTGGGTTGCAAGCGCGGACAAAACAAAATCACCGTCCTTCTTCATAAAGATGATTTTGAAATATTCCTCCCTGATTTTCCCGCCCTTGCTCCAGTATCGGGAGTAGTTGCTCCGAAAATCACGGAGTAGGGTCGGGTTTCGCAGCAGCGTTGTTCATGTATCTCTGTCTGGTCTCGCTGGACATGCCGTCGACGTCTCCTGTATTCTTATTGCGCAGCATACAGTATGCTGCCGTACACTTGTGCATCTGGACATGGTTTATGATTCGGGAGAGATTGCCAATGGTATTTCCCTGCTGCTCTGCAGGAAGTTGGATAGCTGGCCGTGCATTGTCTTGTGCAACTCCTGGCTGCGGATTGACAGCACCCATATGGACACCCCAATAGGCAGCAAAGAAGCGACGGGCAGGCTCCTAAAGTTCAAGCTTATCTGGGTCCGGGGCCCCATCCACCCAATAGATGCCATGGTTATGTGTTGATCCGCGGCCTTGCCATTCATATCGGTGCCATTCGTCAACGGCTTTAAACCTCTTAAAAAGTACTTCTTGCTTGAAGAGGGTAAAGCGGAGGTGAAACCACTGCGCCACAATATGTGGATTATCGCGAAGATTCTCCCTTGCAAGCCTGATCCGTGTCCTATCATCCCCATGCCGCCAGGCCTCATACTTAGGAAGATGAACCATCAGATCTGCCCAGTGCACATCAGATTGAGCATTGCATCGATGTTGGGCCTCTGTGAATTTACACTTAGATAATGCTCAACAATCGGACTGTTCATTTTGAGGATTGATCACTTACCTGGCCAGCGTGGCCCGCAGTGTCTCACTCCAGTCTTGTCAAGAAGCTGGGTGATCTGTCTGGAGTGTATCAATTCGTGATCGAGTTGAAGTTCTAGACTGGATTCCCGATGGCGGCTTGAGAGATGACGTTCTGATGGTCTTCAAAGTGCTCATTATGAGGCTGGGCAGGGACAGCTGGGCACCCCATTCACTGCGTTGTAGGAACACATGACGCTGTGCACCTTGGCGTCCCTGGCTGCAACGAGGAACTGAGGGGTCTAGTACTCAGAAAGATCCTGCTGCGTGATGTTCATATTGTTGCCCAAACAGGAGTGACTGTTTCAGTTCTCAATGTTGTAGCCCGCATAATGTTTGGCAGTGGCTACCAACTTGAGGCTGTCGTGAACCAGGGTTGTTTCATTCATATCTAGTGCGGAAAATATGTCAGTAGCTAATACCTTCCAGGCTCAGACCCGGAGTTCATAGGTTAATAGATATGAGAATTGTAGGACCGATGTCCAAGGGAGACTATTTGGTGAGCTGATCAAGTCCTAGGCGGACACCTAACAATGACGGCAGTAGGGAAGTTTTCACGCTTCCAGTTGGACCTTGCCACAACATTGAGCTTGGCCGAATATCCGCTGATACTTGAGAGGCCGCAAAAATTGAGAACGCAGAGTCTCATGATTCTCGGATTCGGGTCGGCGGCTCCCATTTGAGGCAGTCCGCTTTCGCTTTTGCATGATACTTTGCAGCAAACAGGTCACAATTTTCTTCCTGCGCAGCTCATGGTCGAGGTGTTGTTGCACTCAACCCATCGACTAATGGTATGCTCTTGGACGTCTCAAGTGCCTGGCCAAGTTCCAGCAAAAGAGTTTTCCTGTCATCTGGAGGAGGTAAAGAAGGGGCATCTGCTGGTAGCGGGGAACCATGGTATATCGCCGTGGTTGAACGTTGTCTCACTGGGGATGATCGAGCTGGAGCATTATTGGTGTTGTATTGTAGACAGGCCCCTGCGCCTGTGCTAGAGCCGCAACGGCAAGGAAATATTGCCTCAATGACACAACTGGTGCAGCCAGGAGATCGCCCAGTCACCCGGGTCCGTCTTGACATAGGAGGTGGATGCGAATGACTGGAGAGTAATCAGACTGACAGGAACATTATCTGTCAAGAAGCTCCATAGGCCATGAACGTCTGGGCTGTACTCGAGCAGACGCGCAGCTTGACTTTGAGTGACGCCTGATCGAACCGGACAACAAGCTCTATCCATGCAATGCAGTCCCTGGCGGAAATAAGACTCTTCGACAGGTTCAAGAAGTTCCAACCAAAAGACCTGTCATCCTTGTCGTTCATAGGATGGACGATAAATTCCGTGTGTGCACTGGTCGATAGCTTGAAAGACCTGCCTTCTCGATTTGTTTTTTTGACGAGCCATCTGCCTTGAATGAACTGAGTCCACGCCCTGGAACAAAGTGTTCACATACCATCAGACCAGCCCAAGTTGCGCAGAACAGCCTAGTTTCGATAGGTGATCTGGGCTTGGGTACCCGGAGAAGAGGAACGGATATATGCCTCGACGAGATCCTGGTCCTGCGGCCGCGACGTCCACAGCATTCTTCACAATCTTGATGGCAGCACGGAGCTCCTTACCGCGGAGAGCACGGGAATAAGCATTGACGTTAACCCTATTATAATACTGTATTAGAGATCGAAGGGAACTTTTCGTGTATCAGTGAAAGGCATGTCATACCGCAGCTCTTCTCTCAACGCGTTCATCATCCACTAGTGACTGACAGAAGACACACTACATCACGGTTGACGTCCTCGTAGATGATTTTTTCAGTAAATTCTCTGATTTTCGGGATCTTGTGAACAATCTCATTGAATATCTCTTTGGAAGAGGGGCCCAAGGTTCCACAGTGCACTTCTCAGACGGTGCGTGCGTGGGGGTCTTGTGGAATGCCAGGACTTGTCGGGGGAACTCGCAACGCAGCTGGCACCTGATGGTGTTCACTGGCCGGGATCTACTCAGACGGTTAGCAAATTCCGCAGCAGACAGGAACACTGTGTTAAAATCCGGAAAGAAGAGGTACTCACCTTGACACACTTCCGTTTATTCCGGAAGCAGTGGACACACGCCTTCTGTTCCCTCTCACGGGAGGAAAAACACCTCAATGGGATGTTCGCAAGACCTCAATTGCTGATTATCCTAGATAGGTCTCTGAGGCTCACAAGAGTATCCAGGCAAGGATGGCATTGCCAACTTCCTTATTCACAATACGTAGGGATGCACTTACCACCATACGGCCGATGTCTGCTGGTCCGACAATCAAGTCCCTGATCTGGCCGTCTTGTATGAATCTGTAATAACGACCGCCGGGTGCAAATCGCTCACAATGTTCTGTCAAGCGGTAAGGGAAGGCTGCATAGTGTCGTGCTTGATGGGCGGCGAAAGGAGAAAAGAAGAGTCCGCTGCGCGTTTGACGAAAACCGTAGAGTTGTAGGTGGATAAAAATCCAAAGCGAAGCGAACACGTCCGCATTTGAGCAACAAGCTGTCCTAAACAAAGGTCCAAGAGTCTTTCCGAAAATGCGCATAAGTACCTCAGCTTCACAGTGTCCGCCATCAAATAATGGGCCTGACCCAAACCGGTCAGGGACATCATATTGCGAACGTCTGCCGTCGTCCGAAGGCTGGGGTTCGATGCGTCTTTTCCAATCGGTAATGACATCTCAAAACGGTAAGGAGCCGTTCTGCGAATGAAGACCGTGCTCTCGTATGTGGACAAAAATCCAAACTTAAGCTTACTGGACCGCATGTACTTCACAAGTTGCCCTGAGGAAGCTCCACCAAAAGCCAGAGAAACCGCGGTCACCCGCCTCCACAATCTGCGCGTTCGCTGCAGCTGTGGTGTCGCAAGCACTTTGATCCGGTTCAATCCACCGAGGAGGAAGACAAGATGGGCATTATTGCGCCTGCTTCGAAGAGGATTCATGACCCGGTAGATTGGGATGCAGGACTGGTCTCCTGTCGACATGGTGTCTGACTGAGAACGAAGACGTTTTGAGGCTGGAGGACCAATTGCTTCCCCATCCCTGTCGTGGATCCCTTCTACGGTCATCGCCTGCTCCTGCAGCCGTCTGGCGGCCACGAAGGATCCGGGCCAGATTTGGTCGTCCTTCTCCCCGATAGTGTTGATCTCTGTGTCTGTCTCGACCACTTGAAGAAATTTTCCCCATTCTGGGGATTTCCGGAGGATAGGAGGAGGGTTATTGAGAATTGGGGATGTGATCGCTTTGAATAAAGAAGGACACTGAGATGCGAGGGGTCCTAGAGTCGCGAATTTCTGCTTCGGAGAGAAGGGGCTCGCATATGCTTGCAACGAGACCAGATTGCTGCTCAGAATACATTTGCGCGGGGAAGGTGTCAGAGGGGCTCTTTTAGGTATATGATAGATAACAAGCAATGCAGTTGGATCAAGGATATTGTAAGGAAATAATTCATATTCGACAGCAAATGTAGTTCTCAATATGAGGCAGACCATTCTGAACCAGAAGTCATCGCGCTGCAACCGTCGTTTCGACATGATGGCCCTCGTCGTCGGCGTTCCAGTAGTAGTCGTCCAGCGTCACACTAAACGACACATGGCAGAGGAGACGCATCATGCGCCAGTCGAGGTGCCCCTGGCTGTCACCGCGAGGCCCTATGTCACGGCATCTTTTGCGGTAGCAAGACGATAAGACGTAACGCCTGTGGTTAAACTGTCTTCAAAAAGGTCAACCAACAAGAAAGAGGAAGAATCCCATGATGGATTCCCAGGTGTCTTACCAGAAGGTAGAGCGTTGCAGCCTTTTTAAACCACAGCCAGAGCGGTGGTTCTGGAGATATCTTTCAGGTCATCAGATAAAGGTCGGAAGGGCATGACAAAGAGAGCCTTTCAAACGAGAGTATCCCTGACAAACGCATGTACAAGTTTTGATTTGATCAAACAAAAGGGTCTCTAGGAGGGTGAGGGGGATTTATCTCAATGAGGCAATTCAGAAGAACCAATTCTGGTTCATTCACAGTCAAATCCTTGAATGAAGTGAATGTCCATGCCATGTATATGACCATATCTGTGCAGCATTCACTATCCTCAGAATATATAAGATGCTGATTCAATTATGATAAGGGAGGAGGACTGGGCCCTAGCTTGCATCCTTACCACTCATTCACTATGGCGCTCAAGCTGGTCCAAACCCAGAAGGTGGCAAGAGAACTGTCCTGTCTTGACTGTGCCTTAATAGATCATGTTAGCTAGGTATATGGGTATCATTCCATCTGGGTATATACAATAGACGATGCGCATGCACAGCCATCATGCCTCTGCCAAAACCTTCCTGAATCGTCTCGCTGCTTCTTGGAATCAATTTTTACAAATCGGCGCCGTCGTAGGAGGATCAATATGCATTTTCGGCAATGGCCCAGGCACACGCTCTACCTTGACCAGAACCGGAATGACAGCACCAGTCGCGAGAGCAAACTTCCGGTGCCCCGTGACTTGCAAGATACTGGTAATGGCGCCCGAATGCGCCGTCAAAGAGATAAATGTGTTATTGTCGTGAGTGAAGATATCCTGCAGTAAGTCGCGAAGGCGAGCGTCACGCGCGGTATCGGACTCCCGTAGCTTTGAATCATACAGGGGGTCCTCCTCTGCGAAGCCATCTTCGATGATGTACTCGGGGTACTCGGCTAGTATGGCCGTTTTCGACGACCGACTGTCGCAGGTGTGAAGGCCGATTGTTTCTCGGAGGAGCTGCTGATGTAAGATTTCATGATTCATGAAAGACGATATCATCGGCGTACCTCTTTGACGACCGGGCGGAAAGGCTCCGTATGCGGCATCTGTAGGCCGCGGAACGTGATACTGGCGGTAGCCAAGCATCGATTCAATGGACTCACGTAGTACGATTGAGGGAATGGAATCTTGTTCTCAATCTGCGTCTCCCAAGCCCGGTGCGCGGTTTCCGCCTGAGCAATGCCCACAGGAGTGAGACGGGCGTCCACCCATGTCCCGTTTTCGTCGCCGTCGAGAAGGGACCAATAGCACTAGAACAGTCAATCGAGTCCATACAGCAGCCCCAGGTAGAGAGTACCAGTGGAAATACTTACATCCCATGCTTCTGTCCCATAGCGCCTCTCGGCGACATTGTGGTATCCCTCTCCGTGACGGCCAAGATAGAGCAGTCTGTAGCTTGTCTCAGGGCCACTCTCTGCATTGAGCTTGTTGATCTGGTACTCAAAACGCTCCCATTGCGTTCTGCGGCCGTCTGGATCAAACTCAGCGTCCGAGTCATAGCTTCGAGATATCAGGCCAAAATTTGATGCGACCTGACCATCATCAGCTAGGTCCGTAGATGATGCTAATATCTCAGTGGAGCTCACATAATCGAAAGTATCCGGGTCAGTTGCCGGCTCATCCTGCCAGAAATACCCGGTCACAGTGCTCAGTCTCAGATGCGACTCAGCTGTAATCGATTCGGCCATCATCATCAAGCCAGCTACAATAACCGTGATCACGAGCAGTGATGGTCTGGAGGGTGTTAGTAGGGGAAAAGCCGTCGAGGTGTGAGCACGTACATGATGAAAGGTATTTGAAAGAACCGTTGGAAGCCAAGTCCCGTAGGAGGTTTCGAACGCGGCCTTGCACTTTCATATAGAGGCTGATATTCTCGCTCATTGCCCTGCCACGGTGGGCGAGCACTGGAGGAACGCAGGGGAACCATTTCCTGCCCGTGCGCTTCATTGGCCGCGGGCTCTGCTGCGTGTGGGGCAATCAGTCGCCAGCCGGACTGGACCAGGTCAGATATATTCATTCGTTCATCAAACTCAGATTGAGATTGTGAGTAGGATGGGAAATAAGTAATTGTCTAGTGTAGGTGGTTGACAATGATCAATTGGACCCATGGAAGAGGACGCATCTATACATGTGTCGACGTTCGGGTGAGATGGAAGACGTCACAAGGCAGTTCTAGAGGTATCCGACAGGTATCCGACTTAGTAACAATAGGGAAAACCGATGCGTCCAGTAATGTATATTTCAGTATTGTACAAGGTGAGCCCAATTTCGACTCGATACTTTAGACCACAAACGATGTTGGAAAGCCATTGCCTCGCATCACAAGGGTAGATGTGGGAGAGGAAACGCTGAAACATCCGCTCGACGGAGAGTGCTTTCAGAAATCTAGGAAAATTACAAGGAAACGAACAACGCCGATAACAACCCATCAAACCGCCTGGTCATGGCTATAAAACAACGGGGAGAACGAGTCGATCACCAGCTATAGTACTGGTTCTGAGCGGTGATCTTCCGGTCCGGAAGCTGGGTCCAGAGTTGGGCTTTCCGCTTGCGCAGTGCCTCGGCCTCACGGTCCTGCCACTCTCTGATCCGGGTATTCTCTTCCTTGAGCAAGACCGTCAGGGAAGTGTAAGGGGGCCGCAGCCGATTAATCACGCCTCGAGCGCGATGGTCGTAGTCGACTCCGTATGGGCCACGGTTGACCCAAGCCTGGGCAATGTAGATTGATGTAGGGTTGGTGATCTTCTTCCGCTCACCAGATTTGAGAGTGATGGTGATGGGTTTCTGTTCTGTGGCGTCGCCCAGACCCATACCTGACCGAACAATGGCAACGTTCTTCGCGTGCTCGAGGTGTTCAAGAACGTCCTTGGCGGCCTTCTTCTTGCTGAATCGCATCTGTAACATAGCTTCGTCGATATTCTTTCCCGCGATTTGACGCGCAAGGGGGCCCAGCTTCTTGACGGACGTCTTGAACCAATGGGACTTGGACAGTGATTCGCGCTCCGTCCGCATGATCTGCTCCGTCTTCGATAGACGACCCCGATGACGTATTTCCCGAACAATCATCTTGCGCTCCCAGCGCATCCTCGCCTTCGGACGAGGATCGAGCACGGTCGCCATGTTGACACGGTTTCGGTGTTCCACCTCGAGGTTGGCTTCCTGCTCGCCTTCCTCCGCTTCGGTGGCTTGCTTGCGTGCTGCCGGTGTCCGACCGGATGCAATAAGCTTCGGCGTTGCTTCGTCTTCGGCGAAAATAGAGTCTGCACTCAATGAACCCTCACGCTTGGGAGGGGCTGTTGCTCTGCGGGTAATTTTCGGCTTTGCCGTCTCGGACCTGCCGCCGAAGAAGAAATTTTTGATGGAGGACAACGCAGATGGTTTGGATTGCTCCTCCGGTTTGTCGTTAGGCTCATTGCTGCCATCACCCTGAGCACGGCGAGGGAAAGAATAGGTCAGGGTGCGTCGAGGGACAAAAGTAACACCTGTCCGGGCTAAACATAGGGTCCAGGGTCAGAAGAATATTACAGGCGACGGATAAAGCAATTGGGAAGGCAATGACTTACCTGACCGGATCAGTTGCCCGTAGGGATATACGACACCCATTGTGGCCATGACAAGCGAGCGTTAACAACCCCCGGAGCTGGTCGAATCTGGATATTCGGAGACAGGAAGGGAAAATTGCATCGGAGAATCGAGAGCACATGATCCGCACTTCTTGGCTGCGGAGTGGGTTGGCATGGTCTACCGTACACTGTGGCTAAGGAATCCAGCCACACTTTTCTTACCTTTGAGGCTTGACCGACGGTCCTAACTCCTTAACTCCTTGCAAGTTAGGCAACTTCTTGCGACTTGCTGCCAGCTAGTCTAATCCAGACTAGCAGCCTACCCTGTTATGTATCTAATCGCTTTGGTAGCAGCCTCTTCATGCAAAATGACCTCATCCTCCGACTCGTTCTTCTGTGTCGGTTAAAGCGGCAGCCCTTAATTGTCTGTGGCCTGTGAGATAGATATCCACAGCTGTGCTGAGCCATACAAATAGGGCAGTGATAGGTATTTGCTTAGTGTATTATCTACATGACAGCCAGTGTTCTCAGTATGAATACCTACACCTGAGTCGTCATGGCTTCATCTCCTATGCCCAACCATAGTCCGATCATTCGAACTCTTAGAATGGGATGTGGATGAGAGGCCAACTCAGACATCCACATCCACCAGTCTTGACTGTTGACTAATAAATTCGCCGAGAGCCCGAGACAGTCACCGCACTAAGGAGTTCATAACAGGGAAGAGGACGCCGCCGCCTCGGTGCACAGAGCAATGCAAGTGGCTTGGGAAGAGGTAACTACTAACTGGTGGCTGTTAAGCAGGGCACGTGATGCTGCTCATGCTTCGATCGTAAAACAGCATCAGATCCAGCTCTTTTCGGTAGGCGTCATTGCCGACATGAAATCGATAGCAGGGACCTAGGACAATAATGCACTCAAACCTTGTAGATAGCGTTCTATAGATCTTGATCACTACGTCAAGGCAGGTGTCGGACCCCTTCGATCGAAATGGCCTGAGCACCAAATCATGACTCAAACATCCATCGGTTACACGATCCGCTCGATCGAAAGCAGTCGAGAACCTGTCGTAGTAATCAGCGTCAAAACTCCTGCATAGCACGGGAATGGAATTTTACGTAGTTCAAAGTTTAGGTCGACGATGCTAAAGCCTTAAGAGTTAAGAACTTAAGATTGTTCAAGCGTTCATTCCTGAGCAGGCTGATCACTTCGCTTGTTGTCGCATACATAGGGATATTACTCGTTGGTACCTCAGGTATCTATCTATCCTATCCCATGCTGAGAGCTCTTTTCTCCTACTTCCATCACAGTCTCATCTACAAAACTGTCGACGAGCTTCATTCAACTGTCTGTCTTCTTTTCTGCTGCAGCTGCACTTTTCTCGACCTCTTTCGAGTCTCTTGTCCTTTTGTAGGTCGCCTTTTCCCCATATTTTCCCGTCATCGTGACCGCCGCTTACCCGCTTCTTAGCTCTCGAACTGGATAGCTTGGTCCCCCTCCTCTCTCTCTGTCTCTCTCCCCGGTCATCCCATTTTTCGTCCGATAAATCCTTGTCGTCTCTATCTCCAAGCATCAACCCCATACAGCCAACAATCCGCTACTCAGAGGGGAAACAAACAGAAAGAAACGAATCAAGGCGATTTTGCTCACGTGGAAGGAAGCATCCTCGGTCTTAACTTCTTCATTTGCGCAATTCTTTCTTTCCGGTTTGGAACTTTTCCGCACCACTTGAAAGGACCAGCAAAAGTCCTGCTTCGTCAATCGCGATCCAGGCTCTGGCCAAAGCAGGAATGGACTCGTTGATGAGGCTATCATCAGTTGTCCTCTAATTTTCGAATCCATTTCGTTCCTTTCTCCCTTTTTTCTTGGGGTTTCGGTCCGCGCCGGCGCGTTAGCTGGCGATTCTTCTTTACCTTCACCTTCCTTCTCCATCATCAAAGCCTTTGGTAATAAAACTCCAGTATGGATATAAACTCACTTCTTTCGCCAGACTCGAATCCTCAATCTGGGCGCTCAAATCCTGGAAACGGATCGATGTCTGCCAACAATGCTTCTGCCGCGACCTCACGTCCACCGAATAAGCCGCTACGGAAAGGTCGCACGACTTCCGCACGGCCAGCCATGACTTCATCCCCCCTTGCGCATCACGTCTATGCTCCTTCACAATTAAACGACCCTTCGCCGCCGGCGACGAGTAGTCCAAGTGCTGGTCCGAACATGGGGGGAGGAAATGGCACACCTCCGTCTGTCGATCTGCCTCCATCCCGACAACCATCCACGCCAGGCATGGATACACTCGCAGATTTGGCGTCAATGCAACATCATCAGCCTCAGCGTTCCAATACCTCCATTTTGCGGGGCACTGAGTCCTATGAAAGCCAACTGTCGCCATCCACGATGTACCCTCATGTCAACCCGATTTCTCATAACACGCCTACTCCCAGAACTTCGTTTGACATCGCAATGTCGGAGGGTCCGAGGGAAGGCACTGCTCGGAGGAACTATGCCGACACTTCTCTGCGGCCCGAGGCTCAGAGGATGGCGACGGAGCTCTTCGCCCAGATTCAAGACAATCCGCATATTTACGAGGCGCACGTGAATTTCATCCGCCTGCTGCACGAGGGCTTTGTGAAGCATGTTTATCCGCCTAATAATCCAGATATCCACGGCGACCCGCGAAAGTACGATCTCCTTAGAGATATGCGCACTGCACGGGAGGAGATGGACAAGCTATTCGCCATGGGTGAGGATCTCTGGGCTGAGTGGATTCAGGACGAGAGTATGTTGGCGCAATCGGTTGACGAACGCATCGCGGTGATGGAACTCTGTCAGCGATCAATCGAGGAGGAGTACGGTAGTACCAAGCTATGGACCATTTACGGCGAATGGGTACTATACCTCTACAACTCCGCAAACGGGGATGCTGGTTTGAACAATTGGACCGAGGAGGACAAGCTGGTCGGTCGTGAGGTCTTTACCTGGCAATCAGTTTTGGATGTGTGGCAGCGAGGTGCCGAGGCAACCCGGTGGCGGATTCACGATAGCCATCTGGTCTGGGATCGATTCCTGGATCTGCAAGTCCAAGACCTTTCTCGTCGCCCGTCGCAAGAACGTGCCAGTCAAGTAAAGGGCTGGTTCGATGTCCGCCTGCAAACCCCGCATGCTACCTGGGACCAGACCTTCCAGGCCTTTTCGCAATTCGTGTCTACATACTACAACGCCAACTACGAGGAAATCATGGCGGACACGGCGGGCCGACTTGCTACGCCACTTAAGGACAAGTACAACGCGCGGGAGCATTTGGAGATCAAGTTGCGCAACGCTGTGGATGCTGGGGAATTTGGCCTGGAGTACGAGGCCTACTTGGAATACATTGAATGGGAAGTGAGCCGACACCGGCGGAAACGCCAGTCGAATTTCGAACTTGTGAACGCCATTTACCAGCGAGCAGTCCTACGTTTCCCGACCGATTCCAACCTCTGGGAGGACTACGTCATGTTCCTCATCGACCAGAATACGCACGGCAACGCGAATGCGACCACAATATCGACGCTTGACAGAGCCACCAGGCATTGCCCATGCTCTGGTAGCCTTTGGTCACAGTACCTCCTCAGCTCCGAGCGGGAAGGACAGTCTTTCCAGAAGATCGCTGACATCAAACACAAAGCCACAAGTACTGGCTTGCTGGACGCCGGTGGTATGGAGGAGGTACTGAAAGTCCACACCGCCTGGTGCAGCTACCTTCGTCGGCGCGCCTTTCTCTCCGATGCGACGGATGAGGACCTGGATGTTGCCGAGGTGGGCATCCGATCCGCCATCGAAAGTGTTCAAGAACTCGGTGAGAAGAAGTACGGTCGCTCATATCAGGGTGATCCACTGTTCCGTCTCGAACGCATCTATATTCGTTACCTCAGTGAAAGCGGCAGTTGGGACAGTGCACGCGAAACCTTCAAGGGGCTGGTCGGTCGCCGGGGCAATAGTTACGAGTTCTGGCTCACCTACTATAATTGGGAGCTGATCTCGTGGAGCAAGTTCGTGCAGGGTGAAGCGACGGTGGATGCCGCTCGGCGTACTCCCAACCCCAGCTTTGCAACTGCCGTGTTGAAACAGGCCATCAAGAGGACCGACCTGGATTGGCCCGAGAAGATCATGCAGGTGTACATCGCTCATTGTGAAGATTACGAGGACTCGGACGAACTCCAACAGGCTGTCCTGGAGACTAGGAAGGCCATGAAGGCCGTCAACGCACGGCGAGAAAAGGAGGCTAGAGAAGCGACGGCACAGCAGCACCAGCAGCAGGCCGCTGCCGAGCTTTCATCCCAAGCTGAGAAGCGTAAGCGCGGGGATGACAGTGGAGTCAATGGCTTTCCCAGCAGTAAAAAGGCCCGCGCCGAGGAGCCAGCACCAGCAATAGCACCAGCGCCCGGTGCGCACCCACTGGGGCAGCTACCTGAGCCAGTCGCACTCCGGCGCGACCGCGAGAATGCGACAGTAGTTGTCAAGAATTTGCCTCACCATATTACGGAACACCGAGTGCGGCAGTTCTTCCGTCATGTAAGTTCCTTCCCTGGTTTCCTGATTGTCTTGACTTCCTCATCTGACTTGGATAGTGCGGAAAAATCAATGGCTTGAAGATGCTGCCAGGCGACGATGGGAACTCTGAGACCGCCATCATTGAGTTCGAAACAAGAGAGGAAGCGCTCGTGGCTCAGACTCGTGATCAGAAGTTGCTTGATGATAACGCTATTGAGGTTCATCTTGGCTCCGGATCCACCTTGTTCGTTACGAACTTTCCATCGATTGCCGATGAAAGTTATATCCGAAATCTCTTCCGCGAGGTAGGACGTGCTCCCGACAGCTCCATCTAATGCAAAACTAACCGGTCTTAGTATGGCGAGATCGTTGATATACGCTTCCCATCTCTCAAATACAACACTCATCGACGATTTTGCTACGTGCAGTTCAAATCCTCTGGGGATGCGCATAACGCGACCAAGCTGAATGGCACCCGGGTTGGAAGCGATCTCAATCTGGTGGTCAAGATTTCGGATCCTACACGTAGAGAGGACCGTCACGGACCTGTCTACGAAGGGCGGGAGATCCACATTTCCAACATTGACTGGAAAGCCAACGAGGACGACCTTAGGGAAGTGTTCAAAAAGTACGGCACTATCGAGACGGTGCGGATTCCAAGAAAGGTAGACGGCGGCAGTAAGGGTTTTGGTTATATTGTCTTCTCTACCAAAGTATGTTTGCTGGCCATCCGATGCTGAGTTTATAGCTAATGTGTCTTATAGGAGGAGGCAGAAGCCGCCCTTGCTATGCATGAACAGGAATTCCGCTCGCGCCCGCTACAGGTCCGAATTTCGACCCCTCAAGGTGTTAAACGAACCGCAACCACTATTGTGAACCGCGTCCAATCCCCTGCAGCCGAGGCGAATGGGACCAAAGCGCCGTCAGTCGAGCCTGAAGGCGCAGTCAAGGAACGCTCGGCGCGGACGCTGGGGCTCATGAACGTTCCTGACACGGTGAATGATGCCCGGATCCGTGCAATGGTTGAACCGTATGGACCGCTCATCAAAATCGTCCTGCGCCCTGATCATCAAGGGGCCATTGTCGAGTTTGCGGATGTCAACCATGCCGGCAAGGCTTCGCTCGGACTTGAAGGGCAGGAAATTGCCCCGGGTCGAAAATTGCATGTGGGCACGGTTTCGGAAATGCTGAAGCAGTCGGCGGAGAGAAAGTCGGGCCCCGGACCGGCGACAAAAACAAAGGAGAAGGCCACATTCCTCCAGCCGACGGGACCGATCAAGCGTCCTGTGCAGCCGGGTCAGCGAGGTGGCCGAAGAGGTGGATTGGGGGTGAAGCGGGTCAGCATTCCTTCGACAGTCTCGCAGGAGGGAAGCACGAAAGCCGAAGAAGGCGCCAAAAGCGCGACGACGACGACAACGAATGTGACGACAGAAAGCAGAGCTGAGGGTGAGAAGACGAGGAAGAGCAATGATGATTTCCGTGCCATGATCCAGCGGAATCGAGGCGAGTAAGACTAAAACTGTGCGGGGGGCGCTTCGGATTGCAATGACCGGGTTGGCGTTTTTCATTTCTCCTTGATGTCCTCGGAGAGTTCCCTCAGATGATGCCATTCTATGCCCGCCTGACGGGAAGGCGAACGATGCTTTTGGCGTGTGTAGATTATATTACACTTTGTCTTCTTTTCTCCCATGTGCTTTTCTTGTTTCTTGTCTCAGTCGACATGTTGTCCATCTAATGATTCTTCTTCTTGTACTTGACCGTGGACCGGGGAGATACCGCAGGCATATACAGGCTGGGTGATGGCTGGTGATAATACTACGTCTGTTATGACTTGGGCTTGTTATTCTATGACTGTGGCAGGGACATCATATGGTCAATTGGCAGACATGCTATGTCTGCAGCACTTGGTCGAATAGAGCACAACTGTGATACGCCCAGTACTTTGACTACGACTGTCTGCAGAGAAAGGACAGTGAGCATTGTCTGCTCTAGCATCGTAGAAGCAACCCCGCAATGACCGACGCTTTGACCGACAGATAAGCCTGTTTAGGGCCGGTTTCCGTATTCCTCATTATGCTGCGACAGACCGCAAGACTATTCTCCAGTCCAGATCATGTAGAAGAGAGACGATTGGATGGGAATGGGAATGGGAATGATAATGGCTCGGTTGATCAGCGGGTCATTTGACAGTCACAGAGGAATTGACCAGCAAGAGTGCATGACAAGACTGGAGCTTGTAAAGGTGGGATATCTATCTGGCTCGTGTTGCGGTGATTTTGTCGAATGATGAGAGCAGATGGCTTGGGATGGTTGTACTTGTAAGAGGTTGTATGTGTCCTGTGTACTATGATCGCTGCCTTGATATAGCCTGCTCAAAGCCTCATCCATCGGCTTCCTCAATTCCACCGTTTTGCTTCCACTTTCTTCCATCATTATATGACTCTAAACCAGTCCTGTCTTTTCATTATTATTGTTAGTATTATGTTATTTCCTAGATAATCCTCTGGTCCTCACAGATTGAATTGTCGATTTCAGATCCGGATTCTCCACCTCCGCTCACCTCATTCTGTCCTCATCGCCCTGTTTCACCACTTAACCCGTCTTTCGAGGTCCGACTTTGACACTCTAGCCCTTTTCCTCAATCAATACCATAGGATATTCCTGTCGCATCAACCTACTCGTCTCTATACCATAATCCATTGAGCAACAACCCTCGCTGCTGGTCAGTGAGCGTTGACCATCCCTTCCGACCACACAGCAGTGTCGTCATCGCCCGCTGCCCTGCTACAGTAGCCTACCACCGCGAACGCAGGATGGATTTCCACCTCGTCCCTCGAGGAACAGACAGGAACTACACGGGCTTCTTGACAAAAACCATCGTCTACACCGGAACCTTGCTTTTATTTCTTGCTGGTATGGATCCTTGGTCTCATACACTACGCTGGCGACTGTCGGAGGCTCGGAGCTAACATACACAGCATTCGGCCTGACGATCTCATCCATCGTCGTCCCGAAATGGGTCAGCTATCATAGCGAAAAGGTGCGCATTTTGCATGTATTGCCGGATTGAAGATAGGCTGGGTTGACTAACTGATGGCTAGTTCCACTACTCCTACGGCCTCCACCGTCGCTGCTCCTCACTCACCAACGTCTGCGAGAGTTTCCCCCAGCGCGAAGACTGCCATGGCGAAGACCGGTACTTTTGCTCCATGTGGCGCACCGTCGGGTTCCTGATGTCGTTTGCGGTTGTGCTGGAGGGGATGAGCGTGGTCGCGTATCTGATTGTGCTGTCGGGCGGGAAACGGCTGCGCGAGTCGGGGTGGAAGGTGCTGAGTCTGCTGATTATTCTGTCGGCGATTGTGCAGGCCGCGAGTATGTCTATTGTCGTAAGTTGCCCGTCGCCCGTTGCCCTTCCTTGTACTTTGTACTCTGTAGTTGACAAGGCAGGCATACTTGTTTGACAATGAGGACCGCTTCTTTGTCGGCTGGCGGCTGGGCGAGTCCTGGATTTATTGCACCGTCAGCTGGTGCGTGAGTCTTTTCTGTGCGGTGGTCATGATGCTGGCGGCGAATAGTCTTCCGTCAGAAGGGGGATATGAGTTGATTCCGGATCATTCTTAATTACTTCGCTGCTGGATTTGTTTATTCTACTCATCTACAGCGCGGGTTGGGCAAGTTATAATTTATTTCATGTTTCGTCGCCTAATTCGGTTTGATACTTGCGGTGTTGTGTATGTACAGCTACCGGTTACGATAATGCTAATGAAAACCATCACATTCAACAAGTATGCCAGACTACTGGATCATCTTTGTACCTTCTGCACCGCTCCCTTCCTACTCACCCTCGACCTCTTCCTCGTGCCCTCCCCATCTGCACCGCCACTAGCCTGCTCCAAAACCCACCCCCGAAACGTCGGCAGAATCTCAATATCCGGAAACAACACCTGCTCTTTCTTCCCTTTGGTCTTCGTCTTTTGTGTCTGGGTCTGGGTCTGGCAACGCTGGTGCTGCTCCGTCAGATCCTCCCGGATCCGCGCAACGATCGCCCGGATCTCATCGAATGACTTGCCAGGTCCGGTCTCGGCGCGCAACCACTCGGGGACGGGGCAGGTTTTGATGCGTGGTCTGCGCCGTTTTCCTCTTTTCTTCTTCCCTCTATCTTCGTCAGATGACTCCCCTTCTTCCTCATCCTCATCTCCATATTCGTCATCATCTCCATCCCCAGAAGCACACGCAGAAGTAGAGGTAGAGGTCCCTCGTCTCGTCCCTTTCCTCAGCCTCACCCCCTCCTTACCCTTACCCTCCCCCTCCCCGTCCCCTTCCTCCCCCTCCCCCCCAGCAGTAGCTGGAGAACAAGAAGAAGCCTCAATCCTCACCATCTCCCTCCTCCTAAGCACAACCTCAAAACTCTCCACCCCACCCCACCCCTCCATGCGCCCCAAACTATCAAGCAGCAAATCACACTGCGTAAACGGCCACGCGCGCGAACGGTACCGCGCCCGCTGGTAGTGTTTGCGGCAGTAGTGCACCCACACGTGCGCTGGGAAGAGCTTCGTGGCGGTTTTGTTGCGGCCGAAGATGTGGGAGATTAGTTTTCTGGGGTTCCCGCCGGAGGCACTGCCGCTGCCGCTGCCGCTGCCGGGGGTGGAGGTGGTGGAGGTTGTGCAGGGGTGGGTGAATTCGCAAAGGGGTTCGTGGGGTTCGGTTTCTGTTTCTGTTTCTTGTCTTGTAGGTGTGCGATGGGGGGGTGGTTTGGATGGTTTGGGTTTTGGTTTGGGGGCCATAGCTGGTGGACGGTGGTTTGGGATAGGAAGAGTGTCAGTGCCTGGTGGATGGTTATATAGGTCTATTCCATTGTTGTTGTAGACATTGGTGTAGACTTGTAGATGAGATGTCTCAGTCTGGTATGGTGAATAAAGAATAAAGAATTGTTGACTGATGTATTCACTAACTACAGAAGCGACCTGAATAGATGCGTATGCTACATTGAGTGCGAAGTAAATCAACCAACGCCATTTTCGTTGCAATTTGTATGCTCTCATTCATATCACATAGCGTAGCCGGTCGTTATTGTCTTGGGAACGTATTTTCGCGGCGCTCGGACGACGCTACATCCCACAGACCCCAAATCAATGCTGTTCAGCTCCCGACTCAGTGCATCCATGCCGGTGTGGCTGCCCATTACAGGGTAGCTTGGGCCCGCTGGAGGTGCAATAGGTACTTTGGCGGGGATCGGCGGCCCGGCGTTGACCGGGGCGTACAGGCTAGAAACAGAGTGCGTGGAGCGCATACTCGGCGCTGGCGAGACCGACTTGCGGTGCGAAGATCGCGGCCGTTCAGTAGTGCTATAGTTTCGTCCATGTCCATGCCCGTACTCCTGGCGGCCACGCTCCGTGTACTCCGCACCAGGGGACCCGCCAGACCGGGGACGGGCTCCAGCGACGTCCCTGGAAGGATGCTTGAAGCGGAGAATCACCTCGGGCTTCTTGTTCTTGCGTTCCGGTTCTGGCGCCCAAGTGTCAGAAGGAAGGTGATCCGAGGGATCAATCTCGCGCCCATCGTCACCGATGATAGGTCCTGAGGTATCGGGCTTCATCTCATTGAGTCGGGCCGTCTGCATTGCCTGTGCAATTGTCTCATAGGCCGGAGCTGTATCGCGAGTGACGGCAGATCGTGCCGCGTTTGGATTCAGCACATCATACGAGTCTGGCGAGAAGGGAGTCTGGGACACCTGGCGTTCCTCCATGGATGGTGGTCGCGGACTGACCGACTTGCGCCGAGGGACGATGCGAGATTCGGAACTGATGGACTTCTTAAGGACCAAGGAACGACGGGGATCGGTGTCGTCGGGATAAGGTAGTGCGGCAGGGACCATGGCCTCCTCGAAGACGCTGTGCCGCCGGGTGGCCTCCACCTGGGCAATGGCCGGGTCAAAGCCGGCGACCAGGCTGCGCGGCACCGATGGATTCTTCATATGAGGGTGGTCCTGTGGGCGGTTCCCGTGCGACGGTTGAAGTGGGTGGAGCGGCGGGAGCGTGGTCATATCGTTGGTATTGCGGGGGGACGGTGCAAACTCTGGGGAGTAAGCCTTGTACGAGGAAGCTGGTGACGGTACTAACTGTTGACTCGGCTGGACCAGGCCTGACCGATGGGCCGGGGGCGGAGGCGGAGGTCCCTCCTCTTCTTCGTCGTCCACGCGGGGCTGCATCGCTGCATATTCCGGGTGGAAGCTCTCGTGCGCAATGGAATTGCGATGCCTGTTGATGCTCGCTACCGAGTTGCTGTGCAGACGGTAATGATGTTCCGGTTCGGGCCGACCAGGAGAGCCTTGTGCGTAGTCCACCGGGGAGTGACTATACGATCTCGTAGCTGAATGGGGGGAGTACTGAGCAGCTTCGTGTCCATGACGCATGTCCCCTTCATATCCGTACTGTTCTGGCGCAGGGAACGGACGATTGCCGTGGTGGCTGGTGGGCCGAGAAGTTGACTCGTATGGATGCGGTGCTGGTTGGGACTGGTAGTCTGGTCTGCTTGGTGGCATAGAGCGGTAATCGGGGGCCGGTGCATTGTTATAGCTGGAACGTGGCCGTGCGTAGGCATCAGGTCTCTCACGGTACCCATAGCTCTCTTCCTGTGGAGCTCGCCTTGGAGGTGCCGGTGCGTGACTCCACTCTCGATGGAAGTCGTCCGGCGTGTCATACACCTTAGGGGGCGGAGCCTGCGACGCGGATGGATATGCATCGTAGGGAGCCTCGGGTGTTTGTCTTTGTGGATACCGCATGTGATCGTTATTCATGGCAGGCATGGAATGAGCATGTTCGTGTTGAACTGGCCTCACTGGGGCAGGATGAGGCGGCAAAGGCGCCGATGGAGCCTTCTCAGGGGGTGCCGGCCGCGGAGGAGTCGAGGCGGTAGGATCGCTAGGAAGCGGGCGTCTCTTGACCTTTTCGAGCTGACGAGGGCCCGACAGAGAAGACGAGCTGACAGGAGCGGCCGGTCTCGAACCACTGCTTTTGGCATGGACCTTCTCGGCGGCCTGCATTCGCCGTTCAATCACCGCCTCGTCCTCGGGCCTGGTATCGTAGTAAGTCATCTCGATGCGGACTTCACCAGCATACTTTCCTCGGTACTGCAGCGGATGCCATTGGTCGCTCTGGCTTCCTCCGGGGATGATCAAGTCTCTCAGATCGATCCAGGTTTCGCCGATCAGGTCGGTCTTTTTATCATCGTTGAATATCGATACCTTGAGTCTGAAGTAGTCGGGCGATTCGTGCACTGTAAAACGAAGCTCATGGTCCCTGACCAAAGTCAGCATGGCTCGACGGTTCAAGGGAAGGGTGCATACCATTTCGGTGTTTGACCTCCCCGCAGGTCAGTCTCTGTTTTCTTAGCCTCCTTCCCTAACCGTGCAGCACAGTATGGATTTTGTTTCCCCATAGTCTTTCTATTAGGCAGATTCTTTGCGCGGTCAATGACGGCGACCAGCGTGCCGATTGCGGGACCATCCACCGACATGTCAGCATAGATGCCGGCAGCATGGTTGATATTGGATATCCTAGGTAGTTTTGAAGCCATGATGGCACCTTCTCTCTGAAAGAGAGTCACTCCAAAGAGAGGATCAAATGAGGTCAGAGAAGGCTATGCAACCATCAATTGACGGAGAGAGTCAAGGCAAGAGTATTGATCAATCGGAAGCAAGACTGTAGACCAACGCTGCAGGTTGGAATTAAGAAGAAAGAAGCCAAGCGAGAAGCGGATGATGAAAAAGCAAGTCACCTCTCGCTTGACCTGCGAATGATGCAGGAGAGGAGAAAGGAAAGATGAAGAAGAGAGGGAGAAGGAGGATGGAGGGCAGCCAAAACAAGGCGATAAGCAAAAGTGGGCGAGATCGCGATAACCATACGTCGTGTCCAGGCCTGTGATTGGACGGTGGGACATGGAGGGAGGCTGGGAGGAGGCTGGCAGTAATCTATTTGCGAGATATGATTGGCCGTCGGAAGCTGTTCCTGCATGAAATCCGGATCTGAATACAGCCTTACGGTATTTTACGCCCTGTTTCCAACCCCAGCCACAATCAACACTGACATGTCTCACTCAGTCACTCCTTAGCCAGACACGTCCTGACTATCCTCGAAAAGAAGAAGCCTATTCTCTGTAAATAAGGAATTGATATCCGACCAGAGTATTCTTCTAATTCAATGATTCAGACTCAGGATGTTATGGAGTGCAGGGACAGGAGACTGTTCTAGATCAGACGAGACAGACAGCAATACGTGACTGTTACCAGTCCCACATGAGGTCTCCACAATGATCGCCTTGCAGCCTTGGGCACAGAATCCATCCTCTTGACAGTAAACAGAGAGCTATTGTTATTGTTACTCGGCCACACTTTCAGTCTATCCATCATTATTATACGGAGTACTCCGTACTTGAGAAAGAAATCAGATATATGAGTCAGCCTGGTCATCTCCGAATATACTCATATGCCAATATCGCAAGCTGACAGACGCAATTAGAACTAGAATCCTGCTGCCTGTCAAACTCCATCTCCACAGCCACACAGGATTCGATTCCGCATGCCAGCTACAGAATTATATTGCCTGATCAGTGTGGCTCCGCTATCATTAGACATGGGACCAGTGGGTAGGATTCTGCATGAATCGCCTTGTGCCCCATCGGGCAATACACAGCCGTTGGCCCATTGCGTCACTTGTTTGCAGAGTTCAATATAGTGATTAGGTCTGACTCGTCCTCGTCTGGAACGCCATGCAAACGCGGGTGTTGAGTAAGAGCCGTCGACTATAGCGTAGACCGAAAATGTCCTGTAGGTTGATCAACCCTGGAAACACCCGTTTCCAAATTCCATGTTGAGACTGGAGTAATGTTCTGTCAACTACAATATATAAAAACACTCCTGCTTGGCCGTGGTGCCCGACGCCAGTATGAGCGGAGTATGCGTGGAATGCTATGTCATGCTCAATCCGTGTGGACAGAGCAAGCATGCCTTGTCATCTATCCGTAAGGGATATCTTAAAGTACACTGTGCCAGGAGGACAAATGGAATTTACAGTAACTAATTTAAATATACCTTCCATCATGAGACAGTGGATGGGTTAATCTGTCAACTGGGATGCTGCTGTTGGCTACATCCCTGTCTGAGCTTAGGGCACATAGAGTTGAAGATATGATGTACCATGTACTCCGTATAACTAAATAGGGCAAGCTTTGAAATCTCTGGTAGATCTAGTATGGATCCATGGATGTAGCTACGAGGAACGTTACTGAATGGCTGAGCCATATATCTCTAAAACCAATATAGAGAGGTACATGGAATACGTTACCGATGCTTGAAATGTGCTAACCAAAAGACATCAGGAATACACTTATATCCACCATATTCTCAACTCACGTTCTTTAGTGAAGTAACGTTGATGCATGACTCGAGCATTGCTTATGCCGATCAAAAGCTTAGTGGTGGAAAATCCGCAAGACGACCTCACGATACTACAGTAAGCCTGTTAAGCGTCAATCTATACTCCAAACAGCCTAAACTATTCTTACAGATCTTATATACAAGAAGTGTCAGCTGTCAATGCGGGGAATCCCCATCTTCTTCATCCTCCATCCCTTCCATACGGAGGATATACCATCAACATGAAACTCCACCATCTCCTCCCCATCAGCTTCGGCTTCACCTTCAGCATATCCACAGCCACATCCTTTGAAGCAGACTACATCATCATCGGCGGCGGCACAACCGGCCTCCTCCTCGCCAACCGCCTCTCCTCAACCCCTACCACCACCGTCCTAGTCATCGACCCAGGCAAGGACATCCGCAACAACCCCAACGTCACCAACCCGACACTATGGCTCCGCAACGCACACACAGCCATCGACTGGGCCTACCCCAGCACCCCCCAGCCGCACGCCCTAAACCGCACCCTCTCCTACACAGCGGGCCGCATCCTCGGCGGCACAAGCATGATCAACGGGATGACGTATATCCGCGCTGACAGCCCCGAGATCAATGCCTGGGAGGCGCTGGGCGCAAGCGGCTGGAACTGGGAGTCGTTGTGGCCGTATTATCTTTCTACAGAAAAGTTCAGTGCGCCGTTGGGCTGGCAGGTTGAGAATGGGGCGTCGGATGTACCTGATTTCCATGGGAGGGACGGGGATGTGGATGTTTGTTTCACGATGCAGTTGTCAACTGCCGGGTTCTGGGGAAGGGTGAGGGATGCGTGGGGAGACTTAGGGGTGGGATGGAACAGGGATCCGAATGGGGGATGGACGGGGGGTGTTTCGGTGTGGCCGCAGACGATTGATTGTAAGGAGGATGTGAGGTGTAGTTCTGCGAAGGCGTTTTATTATCCTGTTGATGGGAGGGAGAATTTGAGGGTTGTTAGGGGGACTGCGACGAAAGTTATCTGGGGGGAGAGGCGAGGAGAAAGGCAGGTTGCTGTGGGAGTCGAGTATCTGAATGAGCAGGGACAGGTACAGACGGCAATGACGCGGAAGGAAGTGATATTGTCGGCTGGGGCGCTGCGGACGCCTCCCATCCTCGAAGCATCGGGCGTTGGCGACAAGGACCGCCTCATGGGACTCGGGATAGAGACGAGAATCGACCTCCCTGGGGTGGGAGAGAACCTGCAGGACCAGCCGAATGTGCCTCTGCTATACACGGGCACGCTCAACGTCTCGGGGACCTCGCCGTATGCCACGTTTGTAACGGCATCACAGCTCTTTGGCGATGACTTTGAGGCTATAGCTGCGTATGTCTCTAACATTCGTTTTCAAGCACTAGCTGACATTCACAGAGCAACACTCGCCTCCATCCCAGCCTGGGCCGAATCAATCGCCTCATCCTCACCCAACAATCTCAACAGCAGCGCTATAAGACAGATCCTCACCCTCCAGCACACCCTCATCTTCAAGTCCAACGTAACCATCGCAGAAATCCTCACCACCGCTTCCGGAACCACCCTCCTCTCAGCCTTCTGGCTCCTCCTCCCTTTCTCCCGGGGCAGCGTGCACCTCTCCTCAACAAACGTAAACGACATCAACGCCCCCAGCATCAACCCAAACTTCTTCCAGGTGGACTTTGATCTCCAAACCGAGATGGCTACAGGGCGCCTGGCGCAAGTATTCTGGGAACAGGGGCCCGCGAAGAGTTTGAACCCAGTTCCGATTCCTGCAAGGGCATTGGAGAGTAATGCGACGGATGCCGAGTGGACGGCGTTCATTCAGGAGTCTTGTGAGTTGCCAATGCAACCGGTGAGAGAGGATACGTGCTGATTACTGTTGATAGTTGGGCCGAATTATCATCCGATTGGGACTGCGAGTATGATGGCTCGGGAGCTGGGGGGTGTTGTCGATTCGAGGCTCAAGGTCTACGGCACGGAGAATGTCAGGGTTGTTGATGCGTCGGTGATTCCGCTGCAGGTGAGTGGGCATCTTACGGCGACGTTGTATGCGGTGGCCCAGAGGGCGGCGAATATCATATTGAAGGAGCAAGCTTAAATAGGGGTTAGAAATCGACAGCTTAAGAGGGGTGCACAATGAAAGATGCATTGCCGAACTCCATCCAGGTATCCGTAATGTAACAAGTCTAGTAGATAAACACTTTTGACCCCAGTGAAGGCCGCTATACTGCCTGCAACATATCCAGCATCCCCTTTGTCTGGCACGCCTGATGCGCCATCTCCACCTCCTCGCGCACCCGCCGATGCAGCCGCTCCACCATCTTGTCGATCTGCGCCGACTGCCCCAGGTTCCCCGAGTAGATGTCCAACACGTTCATGGCGACCTCCACGCACAGCGTCACCAGCCGCGGCTCCGTGATGTTCTTGTGCACCCACTGCAGCACCGGCTGCAGCGTCTCCTCGTCGCGGCCCTGCAGCGCGGCCCGCAGCGCGGAGCGGTGCCGCAGCGCCGTGAACAGCGTCAGCTGCGCCGTCTTGTCGCTCAACGCCAGCACCTGGTCCAGCGCCGCCGAGTACCGCGCCTTGCGCAGGTCGAACTCCCACGCCTGCTCCTTCTTGCGCTTCTTCTTGTCCTGGCCTTCGATCACGATGTCCACGCCTTCGCCGATGAAATCCCGCCCGCGCAGCCGCTTCTCCCAGCCCGATCCGCGCAGTTTCTGCTGCTTGGCTACCTTCCGGTCGTGCTCTTCCAGCTTGCCCTCCAGCAACGCCTGCATCTCCTTGCGTCGTTCGCGCTCCCGGATCTTCTGCTGGCCCGACAGCCGGGTCTTGATCGACAACAGGCCCGACTGCATGCCTACAGCGATGTGCTTGTCCTCCCGCGCGGCACCAGACGTAATCACCCGCAGCGACAGGATCGGAGACGGATACTTGGACCCAGACACCACGTTCCACCCAGTCGTCTCAAACACCTTCATGTGCCCGTCCAACGCACCACTGAGCAGCCTCTCCCCGTTCGACGCCAACGCCAGCGCCGTCACCGTCTTCTGGTGGCTCCGAATCATATGCAGCGGCTTCCCCGCGACAATATCCAGCACCGCAATCTTATTCTCCGCCGAAGCCAGCAGCGTCGTCCCCGTCGGCATGGGCAACACACTCTCAATCGGCGCCGCCATCTTGAACGTCATCGCCGCCCGGTTCTCCACCCGCGGATCCCAAAGCCGCACCGTCCGGTCATAACTCCCCGACACCACCAGCCCAGACGCCGCCAGCGAGCCAGGCATGTACGCCCCGCAGCGCACATAGTCCGTATGCCCCAGGAACGTGCGCGCGCTGCTCTCGCTCGGCAGATCCCACAGCCGCACCGTCCGGTCGTCGCTGGCACTCAGCACGCTGGTCGGGTCGCTCGGCGAGAACTTGGTCACCCACACCGGCTGCCGGTGGTCCTTCCACGTCTTCAGGATCGCCCGCGACGCGACGTCGAAGACCTGCACCGTGCCCGTGTCGTCGCCTGTCACCACCACCCGGCCGTCGGGCCGCACGTCTGTGCCGCGCACGGTATCATCGAAGCGGGTGATTGTCCGGAGGAGTTTGCGGGTGCGGATGGAGTAGATCTGCACGCGGGCGCCGGTCGTCACGGTGAAGACGTCGGGAGGCTGTGTGAGGGACGGAAAGGCGGAGGCGGACGAGGGGGCGGCGGGCTGTGTGATGAGGTTGATGGGACCGTTGGCGGGAGAGGGAATGAGGAGGGGATTCTTGAAGGTCTTCCAGTACTGCTGCTCTGGCGTCAACCGAGTTGATGGCAGCGCTGGCAGCTTGACCTGCTGGAGGGGGAGGACGGGGGCAGCCATGGCTGCTCCGGTCTAAAGGCTGTTTCTGTAGTCTGAAATATATCAATCAGAGGAAACTTGTAGTAGTCAAGTGGTCGAGAATGGCTCGTCGTAGTGACTGGCGCAGTGTGTGTTGTTGAAGCTGGTGATGATCTTGAAGTTTTTTCATATCGTCAAAAAAGTTCTATCGCAAAACGCCGATTGGTAGATACGCTAGTGTAATTTATTTATATTTTAGTGTATTGGCGGGGTATCAATACATCTCCGGTATTTTTGTTGCCTTCATGCCTGAGGCACAAACAGAAGCCCTAATACCAGGGTCCAGGATGCTTCAATCCGATTTCTGCAGATTTCCAACTATTGAAGACTATTACTCCGTAACTCCTTCAGAGCTTCTGAACCAAAGCGGGTACTGCCTAGTCTGTCCAAATTCCGATGACAATCAAATTGACAAATTGATCTCCACGAAGATCTCCAGCTCCAGACCACCTTGAGTGGATGGATTAACTGCATGATCTACGGCACAAGCTATCTGGATTGACTCTATTCAAAGAAGCTTAGAGGTCGGATCATAGATCTAGTGAACCAATCTGCCTCCTTTCTGCGTAGTAGTACCGTAGTACCGTAGTCTAGTAGTTCTGTGGCTGAAGTTAAGTCTCTATGATGCTTTCTGTGCCATCTTTTGCCATCTCTACTCTAGACAATGATTCACTGCAGTGATACAGAGCACAGCAGATTGACTTATCCAAGGTTATCCAAGAAAAACTGTAGCTTAATCACAGAAGCTAGTGAGTCCAAACTGCCTCCTTTTGTGTAGTACTCCTGTGGCTCAAGTTAAGAGTCGATGATACCTCCCATGCCAGCACATACTAGGGAGTTGTGGTGCTTGCATGCCAATTAGCTGCATATACGAATAGGGAGCATAGCTGAACTCCGGAGTTGCCATTTCGAGTAGATAGTCCAAGAGCAGTGCAGACAACACGGTCAACAACTGCAGAAGTGGCTTGCTTGTAGCCAATGAGCCAGCTCGAAGTAATAAAAGCAAATATCAGTCGACTCAGCTGATCCTTTGGTTCAAAAGACACGAGTTCATTATTAATATTGGGAAGTGATATGGTGCATATGGCTGTGATTCTTCATCAAGGCAATCAATAGTCGATGTTGATCTATGCAATAGCCGTCACCATGTGGCTTGCGCACCTTGATGGACATCATCTGTGACGATAGTGCAGGACTCAAAGTAGATAGGCCTGGCTTCTGCAGAAGAGAATATAAATACCTCTCCTGCCACTGTCAACAACTGCATCGTGCATCCCATCTTCATCATACTCCATACACATTTGCATTGCAAATTACCACAAACCATCCTCATCATGCATTTCTCTGTCCCCGCCCTCGTCACTCTCACCATGAGCGCCGGCATCGCCTCCGCCATCAACCTCCCCTCCACAGCCTGCCTGAAGATCCCATCAGTCATCCAATCCGTCGACTTCAACCGCCTCGTCGAGCACGCCCAGCAAGAAGTCTGCAACCAGGGCTGCAAAGTCAAGCTGTCCGACTACGAGACCAGCCCCACCATGCGCAACCTCGGCATTGCCGTCATCGAGACCGAGACCAAGAACATGGGCACCCCGCAGTTCAACCCCCAGTACATCAGCGCGCTGGACAGCCTAATCGACATGGCCAGAACGCAATGCGCCGGCGCAGCCGGCGACGAGCAGGACCTGTGCGCTATGGATTCCTCCGAGCTGCAGTCCCTGGCGCAGTGTGTCAAGGCTAACACGTGGAGGGTCTTCCTGGATAATGCGTTGAGCCTGTGGCCCGCTCTGACTACGAACTGCCAGACGCAGTATGATTTCTTTTCGAACCCGGCGCTGTGGGACGAGAAGTTCCCGGCTTATCTCCGGGAGTATGCCGACTCTTGCGAGAAGAACTAGCCGGGGCTGGTGCCGGTGGCCGGTGGCCGGTGGCCCGGTTGGTTCGTCGGAGCTCAGGAGCTGAAGCTGAAGCTTTGCAGAAGGACCGGAACTGTGGATATTCCCCACACATAATGATAATTGGCAGCTTTGTAATTAGTGCACTAAACTATTTAATACAATTGATTAGGGGTTAAAACTCAGCGTGATGATCGACAACTCTGCAGATCTCAGGATCTAGATTCTAGTACTCCGTAGTATGAGGGGATTCAGAAAGCGCAGATTACAGCCGCTGCAGAGTGCATAAGCAGTGTGATAAGACTATTGTTCACACTTCAGTATAAGAGGAACGTGCTCTATCTTCAGCTGAGTCTGAGACGCCACGTTTTGAAACTATTGACAATCTCCCGCCGATCATATGGAATTACGGATGCACCCTTAACTTACTTGCCCTAACCAGACTACAGAGTCTGTCGAATGCACGTAAATCACTGAGCTAGGAAGGTTTCAGCAGTCAGGACGACTATTTCTAGCTAGTAGAAATGATAGTCCATCATATGGTCAACAGAGTCTGCTCCGAAGAAGATCTGCATCGGACGTGTCTAGATAGCTTCATATTGCTTTTCCGGTTTCTGTATTCTATCTATTGACCTGTAGAATAGCATACCCCTCTATAGGTACTTCGTACAGTGTTCTGCTCCTTCATTCTGCGCAGTGACTTTCGTCTTCAGTGTCCTTCAAGCAAGACAACCTGCAGCCGGCAACATGTATACAGCACCCATAACGAAGATGTTAAACTCGGCCTGGAGTCGAGACCTCCTGATGAACATCGCCCGACAAGGTCCCATCCCCGAACACATCGCCCTCATCATGGACGGAAACCGGCGATTCGCGCGAACACACGGCATGCCAATCGAGCAAGGCCATCGCCTGGGGGGGTCAGCACTGGAGAAGGTAACGTAACGCACAAGATGATGAGTGAAGTAGCGGACTAGACTGACAGCTGAAGGTCCTAGAAGCCTGCTATATCGCCGGGGTCAAGGTAATCACGGTATACGCGTTCAGTATTGAGAACTTCCAGCGACCGAGAGAGCAAGTCGAGTCACTGATGGCTCTACTCCGCGAGCAAATCGCGATATATTCTGCTCCCGGGGGGATGGCGGAGGAGTTCGATGTTGCGATTCGGGTGTTGGGGCGCTTGGAGCTGTTCGACGAGCAGACGCGCGAGGCAATTAACAAGTCGGTTGAGAAGACGCGGAAAGGAAAACGAGGTATCTTGAATGTCTGTATGGCGTACACGTCGCGCGACGAGATGACGAGGGCTATCCGACGGAGCGTGGAGGAGTATTCTCAAACGGCCATCACAGCGCAGCTGCTTTCCGACAAGATGGACACGGCGGACAATCCGCCTGTGGATCTCTTGGTCCGATCATCTGGCGTGTATCGTCTGAGCGACTTTCTCCTCTGGCAGCTTCATCGGGACACGCAGATTCAGATCGTGGATACCCTATGGCCGGACTTTGGGGTCTGGGAGCTCTTCATGGTGTTGCTGAGATGGCAGAGGACAAGAACAACCACCAGGAGCCGTTCGCCTGCAGTTTATCATCAGACCAGCTCCTCCATCTCAATTGCCTTGCCGCTTCTCTTGTCGTTTTTGAGCGCCGTGTCATACTATTTCCTGACTGTATGACCTTATGCAGAATTCACGTATCTTAAGCTGAACTTCTTATATTTCAGTACAAGCAAAGTAGTGCATTACTCTAACTGATATCTACCACACCTCGTCCTCCTTCAATTATGTCTGTCTCCTCAACAAATCCTTCGCTTTCGGAGTCGTACCATGCAACCAATCCAACAACCCAATCGTCCCAAAATTGCAGTTAACCTTTTCATGATGCAGATCATGCTCCCGTGCATTCAGAAGAAACAAATACCCCGTATGATCAAGCACCACATAGAAAACCGTCCCGAAGAAGAAAACCAGATACGAAAGCATATGCGCTCGTCGCAGCGCCAGAGGCACATACAGCGGAGCACCACCGTTAATCTCGCTCTCGATGGGATGGATATACCCAGCGATGAACCCTATCGGCGCCTGGAACTCGTGATGGACGCGGTGGATATGCTTATAGAACCACGGCCAGTGGGACAGCCGGTGGATGTAGTAGACCATTACTTCGCGACAGAGCGTGGCGTAGACCAGGTCGAGGAGGAGCCTTCTGAGTGAGGGTAGCTCGGGGTCTGCGCGGAAGGGCGAGAAGTCCCAGCCTAGCCATACTTTGGACAAGGCAACTGTAGCGATGGCGAGGGTGATGTTGAAGATCACGACGAGGATGCATTTGGCGAGCTGAAGGCCATGAGGCCTTTTTGCGTCTGCTTGCTTCTTGTGGCGTCTGGCGAAGTCGGGGAAGGTCGTGTCGATCAAGAGGAATATCGTCGAGGGGACGATCAGAGCGAATATAGAGACGAATAGAGAAATTCCAACCTCGATTACACCGGCTGGATATTGCTCGACAAGGTCCTGCCACGTACTGGCAAAGAGATTTCCTAGTCTGTCAATAGCACCACGCATTTTGACGAAGAGCAGCAGTCTGTATCTGGCAGAAGCCGCAGAACAGAGGCATGGCAGTCTATAAGAGGGAAGGAAATGCAGAGTTAATGCGCTTACTATTGAAAACCACAAAAGCCATTGTTTGAAACTATTCGCTGGAATACCCATAGATCGGCGAAGAAAAGCAATTATACCGACACAGCTGTGATTACTCTGTGGTCTCTGCAGCTCGCAGGAAGTAACTCAAATTCAATCAGAGGCCATTGTAATTCATTCTTCTCAGATAAGTAGCACCGGGAGATCTTCATCATCCTACTCTATTTCGTATGGATATTGCAAAGCAGCACATCCCAGTTGACAGATTAAGCTACCTCTTATATAAGATTCTATGAGTTTTAAGGACACTTCAGGACTACACTATGTTGGAAGGCTCACTCAATACTTATGTTTGCATAGCGTAGTCCAGACAAAGACAAGTCAGACGAGTCAGAAATTCCTCTAGAATCCATCCATGCTTACCCCTTCCACATATCAGAACATACACATCATTAATAGCCTTGGATACTTTCAGGGTGTGTCAGATAGGAACGACCACTCTACCTTAGGGAGATCTCATGGAACAGACCAAGGAAGATGCCATAGCTCAGCCTCAAAAGGGCTCACTTTGAACGTAATCCGACACCAGGAGATATGAGTACCATGACTAGTTGTCCTAGTGCGTCCATGGAGCAAATACGCAATCCCCGTCCTTCGTCTAACTAGCTCAGTTGACTCGAGCTATTGCCTCCCCCCACTTCCGGCAAGTCAGTCAATGACTGATAACAGTTCCCCAGACTACAAAACCCTGTTTCTGCAGGCAAAAGAGATGGAAGCAGGCTGGAGATGAAGGTAAAAGGAGGAAGAGAGACGAGAGCAGGCAAGAGTACACCCGTCAGATCACTTTCATGGAGTTGATGCGCCAGGCAGCTACGCCTACGAAGCTAGAAACTGACCATTGCAAATACAAACGAGTCAGTCAACCTGATCGATTGGCATTCATCAATCCCCGGGTTGAAGAGGGCGCCAAAGTTACCTTATCAGTAAGGTTCTAAACCCTGCGTTACCGCGCGCGTACATTTGTCTCAGATATGCTTTTCGGGTGATGAGTAGAAAGGAATGAACGTCCTCTTCTTCATCAGCTACAATGCATATCTTTCATGGCACAAGCAATCCAGATTCCAGATTCAATCAGTGAAGCCTCTATAGAGGTGTCGGTTCAAGAACCCCCCGTGATGAATGGACCTGCGGATGCGGAATCCTTATCCTAGATGGTTACATGATATCCATAATGCATCAGCTAGTGACGTAAGAGACGAGCTAGGAAGCACATGCCTATGTACTCTCTCTCGTATCGAGGTGGAAGAATGCGGGACAGATATTCTGGCCAGTCGGGCATCGGTCTCAGTTGCCGAAGCGCTTGAATATATTCCCAGTGTTCCGGATACCAGCCAGCGTATTCCCAATCAAGGATAGCCGTGACATGGCCTCCTTCGACAAGGATATTCCGCGGAGCGAAATCAGCATGAGTAAAAACAATCTCATGGTTATCCAGAAGCGCAGATTTGGCGTAATGTCGCAGTATATCTGGTGCCGACTTAACGATATCTCCGAGGATGAACTCGTTGAACTGCTGCTCGGAGTCAAATGGACCGCCTTCAATTGATGCAAGCTGGCCAATTATAGCCTTCCCGCGATCAATTGCCCCGATGTAGTCACCTTTCAAGTTGCGAAGTTGGTTTATATAGGAATGAAGTTCATCGGCAATAGAAAGCTTCTGATTGGCATCCAAAGTATCCCATGCTTCATCGAGTCGCTTGCCAGGCATGTAGTCCATCACAATAGACACAACTTGGCCATCTTGCCAATGGATATCATGAACTGTGGGTACAGGGATTGTCGTGTTTGTTGCAATGAAACGAAGTGTTTGCGCTTCGTGGGAGCGGAGATTGCCAGACTTCACAACAAGATTGTTGCTGACTCGGACAATTGTGCGGCCGCATAATGAATGAAGTGTTTCTTTTTGGTCCTCTGTTGTGTCCATACTTAAAGGCAGACTTTGTGTCTTCTGTTTGTGTATCAGCAGGACTGCACAGTGAGCTAGTTTGTGCAGGGTAAAAGGAAATAAAAGTGACAAGATCCCTTTCAGCTATATATAAATCATCGAGCACGTGATGGGTCAATTGCCATTGCATTCTGACAATCTGACTACAATTTGATATCATCCTGGAAATAAAGACACATACAAACACAAGATTGAGATTACAACGCAAGTCCAGATTACAACTCCTCCACTGGTGCATCCAAAAACTCCCACCCCTTAAACTCAGTCTCCAACATATCCTCATTCCCTTCCGCCTTGCCCGCCCCAAAGGCCTTCAGATCCCACTTCTCCACCCCATCCACGCCTTTCAGATCAGTCACAAACTCCCGGAAGAGGTCCGCGTTCAGCCGCTCATACTCGCTGTAATCCTTGGGCCAATCACCCAGCCGCTGCACAGCAAGTTTGAGAAGATACAGGTGCCGACGCACACGCTCGCCGTCCGGGACGTGGCCAACCGGCTCGCCTAGATCAAGGTCGTATGTGGAGCCATCCAGACTCATGCTGTTGTCGAGACCGCACTCCAGTTCGGCAAACGAGGGGTCGCTGAAGATGCGCAGGAGGTTCTCGTGCAGCGCCGCGCTCTTTTTGTAGTACCGGTTCGCCATCTCCTGTCCGTTCTTGTGGGACTGGTACCGCTGGCCGACGCCAATGTACAGCTGGGACAAAAGGACGGATGTATCTAGTGTCGCGGGGTGGCAGGCACCGTGCACGCGGCGGCAGTTGTACACAATGTCCTCGGCCAAGCGCAGCGCGGCCATAGAGTCGCCGACGAGGTAGCGGGCCAGGACGAGGCGGCGCCCAAGCGCAAGCGTGATATATGGCTTCCAGGTACGTTGAGCTTCGCGGCTGTTCCAGAGTTTGTTAAGAAGCCAAGCCAGAGTTTGGTAGTCTTGCTGCTCGCCGAGGAGGCCGATGAGGTTGTTCAGGTGGTGGAGGCCGATCTGCGACAGGTCGATCTTGAGTCCATCGATGACACGGAGAGCGTCCTGGATGATGACAGCGGACACTTCTAGGAGCTTCTTGCGAATGGCGTCGTCAGGGCGAGGCACGACATCGCGCCCAGAAATGGTCATACCCAAGATAAAGGCAAACTTGACGATCGCAGCGCTCCGGTAGACATCATGAGCCGATAGGTATTTGAAGCTGGCCAGCGCCAGATCACATGCCGCTTCATACCGTTGGTCCTTGAGAAGTTCTATGACCCGATGCACGCCAGCAATGCCAACGGAGCGGACAAAGTCGTGCGAATGATGGGAGCTGAAGTGGTCCAGGATAGTAATGACCAGGATCTTCACCCGCGAGATCTCGGTCAGATTCACGCGCTTGCTCTCTGTGGCGGCAAAATAGCTGAGGAAATCATCAAAGACCCGGGCGGCCGCAGCTTGCCGGTCATTAGCAACCAGGAAGTGGTACAGTCGAGCAGCAGACACAGTGACAGTCTGGATGGTGCTACTCTTGGACGAGATGAGGCGCCGGAAATCCTCAAAGTAGACATACTCGGTGGTCAACGCGGCAAGGATCTCAGTCACCGTGAGCGAAGAGTTGTGCCGAAGGGCATATTCGAGCTGCGCCAAAAATGTGAGACTCTTGCGCTCCTTAGAGGAAAGGTCAAACTGGACAGTCTCGACGTTGACGACTTCTTTCATCACAATCTGCCGATAAATCTCGTGTGACAGCTCGACCGCTTTTTGGATCTGGCCCGCTGCAATATAGCAGGACGCGATGGTGCTGGCGGCCGCGATCAACCGAGTGGAAGATGTTTCGGACATCAGGATATGCACGGTTGCCTCGGTGAGTTCGCGCACCACAGTCTCGGTTTCGTTCCGCTCAGTGTAGATGGTGATCATCTCTTTCATCCGAGTCAGAGATTCCTCATGAGCCCAGCCATGCGTCTCCCGCACGGTGGTGATGCGCTTCCGCAAGACCTTGAAAGTCCGTTCACTGTGAGCGGAAGAGGAAGAAGCCTCTGCTCGTTCCTCAACGAGACCGTCCAGTATCGCGGTGATTTCTTCTCTGTCTAGTTCCGTGGACTCGATCTTGAGAAGCTCCTCATAGAGAGCGATCGCGTCAAGCTCAAAGCGCTTAGACTCCTGGCAGAGTTTGGCGAGAATCAGGGTCGCTCGGATGGTAATAGATGCAGTCACACCAAAAATGGCCGCACACCGGGCTCGGTATTCGACAGTGACCTTGTGCAGCACGGTGAACTCGGCGTGGACGCTGCGCAAGCAGCGTGTGTAGCGCTCGAAAAGTTCCTGCACAAAATCGTGGACCTGGAACTTGGGACTGAGCTTGGGCTGGGTCAGGAACGTATTGAAAATGATCTTGTAGTAGGCCACGGCGTCCAGATAGCGCCCTTGATTCCACAGCTCAGTGGCGACAATGACCATCGGCTCAATGGCCTCGGTATGGCAGACCTGCGAGTCCTTGTTCAAGATTCGGATTATTTGCTGGTAGTATTCGATGAAGATCGGACGAGGACGCGTTAGCTCAGCCAGAACCCAGAGCGTCTTGATAACAAGCTCATGCTCAGCCCCGTAAGCTTCGATATAATCACTCAGCATCTCCTGTCGTAGGTTGATGATCATCTCTGTCTGCGAGGTGTGCTCGAAGAAACGCAGCAATCCGGTGGTAGCGCGCTCACGCAGCTTGTCTTCCACCTTCCTCTCGGCACGGACTGCTCGGTAAACCCTCAGGCGGATGTCCTCCTCCTTGCCCAAGCGACGTCGAGAATGATAGCACAAACTGAGACGTTCAGCAAGTTCCACGCAATGATTGACATGTTTCTCGAGAAGGGTGACATCCTGCACCGAGGGCGCAAAGAGAGAAGGCCAGACATGACGTAGGATCTTCTTGATCACGCGCGTAGCATCTTGCCAGCGATGCTGCGAAATATACAGTTCAATATACCGATGCAGAGCTGTGAACGAAGTCTCTTCAATAGTCTCGGAGCTGGAGCCTTCATAAAAGTACTCCTCGATAGTCGTCTCCGATATGACCGTGCTCGAAGAACTGAAAGATTTGACGACCTCCTGCGAGGTCATTCGGATGCTCTCCTGAATCTCCTTGTACGTAGAGCTGTGAGTTGAATTCACGCTCTCGTAGTATCTGGAGCAGCGCTTGTAGACCGAGAGTGCCACCTCGGAGATACCAACGACCTTCATCATCTTGGCCACTTCCTGGAAGTAGGAGACGGAAGTTTCGGAGATTGAGATGCTTGCCTGTTCATACTCTTGCCACAGACTCGTCAGGACAGAGGAGGCCTCGTATTCTCTCTTCTGAGACACAAGGAACTTGGAGTACGCCAATACAGTGGTCATCTTCCGCTCCTCCCAGTAGGCAGAGTAATGAGTGCGGTACTCCCTGCTCACCCGCTGCCAGATCTCGACATAAGTACGCTCGGCAAGTTCAAACTTGCCTTCGGCCACGTAGATCTCGGCCTGTCTGATCCATGCCTCAACGTCGTACGACTCGGACTCTTGGATGAGTTCGTCGCCTTCTTCATAGTCCAGCGAAAACCCGACACCGATACCAATTGGTCGGTCAGTGCCCTTGCCCCGAAGATGAATCTCCAGCTCTCCGTTAGCACCACTGGAACCATGACGATGATGATGCGTGGTAATGGACTCAATTGAAGCGAGTATCTCTTGGACCTTCTGCTCTTCCTTGATCAGGCGGTAGTGTTCGACCAATTGCCTGAGAAGTGTGACCACCGTTTCAGAATCCTCTCCATAGTGACGCTTGTAGCAGTCAACCAACAGCACGAAGATCTCTTCTCTCTTGACCATAATCTCGGTCTTGGTGCTTGTGGTTCTCTGCTCGGTCAGCTCCACAAACGTCCTAGCCATTTGCATTGTCACGATGTGGCGCGAGGTCAGAAGCGTGCGGCTCAGCGTGGCAGCTTCATAGAACAGAGGAATGGCTTCGGAGATACAATCGAGCCGCTGGTGCAAAAGAGCCAAGAAGATGATGGACTGAAGAGTCACAACATGGTTCGCTGACAGCATCTGGCGGTAGATGTTGGTGACGGTGGTCAAGTATAGCTGCAGCGTGGGTGTAGGTGCATTTTCCCACAGCGTGCTCTCCAGTCGCAGGGTCGTGATCGAAGCCGGTAGCACCTTGGCGAACTCCCTCGCTGCTGTAAGCTCACGTTTGGTTGCGAACGCTGAGGTCTGCCGAATATGGTGCACCCAGTAGCGGACGGCGAATTCGAGCAGGGGATTTCTGTTTATGAGGCGGTCGGTATCGTGCCAGTCCAGCGATACAAGGGAGAGTTCGTTCTCCTGCGTCACCGTCGCCCGGATGTAAATCAACAGGCGAGTCACGAGATCGGCGTGCCGGTCTTTGACGGTCGAAACTAGTTTGCCCTTGCTGAAGATATCCAGGAGCGAGGCCCTGACGAGACCATGACGAAGAAACACCTGGCCATCTTGCACGAATACCAGACCATTGAGCGGTTTCAAGACTTGCAATACGTCCAGCTTACGGTCCGCCACCGTGAGCTTGTCGACCTGTATGGAAGCCAAAAGCTCGAGCTCCTTCAATAGAAGCGGCCGATCGGCTGTGACGAGCCAGAGCAACATATGCTTTGCATCGTCAGTGACATTGGGTCCTTGCAAAAGGTGGAGGACAAAGTCGGTAAGAGTAAGCTTGGCAGCCAACAGGGTATCCACAGCCTCCTGAAGGCTGTCGTCAGTCTCCTCGTAGCGAACGCGCTTTGTGGCCAGCTTGCCCCAGAGAAACGAGCCTTGGGACGCCTCGGTGATGCGACCAACGATGGTTTCCTGATCCAGCTCAGGCATATCCAAGAAGACACGACTGTGCTGTAACAGATCGCGTACAACGGCGGCAATATCATCGAAGATGAGTTCCTCTGTGATCTGGACAAAGGCATGATCCGCTGCAGTGGGAGGCTTGAGTGCACCAAGGGTGATCAATTTGACGTTATTCCCCTTAGCAGTGGCTGTTGTCAGCAGGTTGAGCATGGCGGTTTCACTACAGGATGCCTCATCAACACCATCAACAACAATGACAAGCTCTTTGGCACCAGGCAGAGCGACGCTGAGTGCCGCCTCCAAAGCATTCCACAAAAGATTGTCATAATCCTGCTCATTAGTGGTCTTCTTGCTGCGCTCATGAGCAACACTCAGGATCTGCAGCAACTGCACATTTCCGATGCGCTTATCGAAAAGCTGGTACAGAATGCTTCTGGCTACGGCACGCGGTGTAGTTTCTGCTGGCACTCTTGCATCTACGGACGGAATTAGGAGGATGCTCACAATGGAGAGTTTGGAATACTCACTGATTGGAACGAACAATGTGGCGTAGGAAATACCCCCAATTGTGTGCTGCAGCTGATCAACAATCACCGAGGCCAAAACCGTTCGTCCGGAACCGGGCTTGCCAGCGATAGCAAGAGCCTTGAGTGGACTCTTCAAGAAACGCGCTAGGTAAGGTGCCATCCAAAGACAGGTCATTTCCTCCCGGTCATGGGCCAGATGGGAGCTTTGCTCCGCGACATTACCGAGAACACGATCTTCGGGGCTCAGCCATAGCTTGATTGCCTTCGGATCAGACACTGTTCCTGGTCAGCGCTTATCCAATGGAGAAGGAGATGGATGTACCTTTATCGACGTCCAAGTTCTCCCTCAGAAGTTGATGACGCCACATGGCCTCGGAAATCTTCTCGCATCGGTCACGGAATGTCTGAATCTGGCCAGGGAAGGCCTTGTAAAGGTCGATGGAGATTGATGCCGTGGTTAGGCCGAGGATCGCCTTGTGAAAATGCATGGACACACTGGCGACCAGGGTGACCAAGTCCGCAAGAGCGAGAACCAGCTGCTCTCGAATTTCTTGAGAGACGCTGAAAAGCTCCGTTCGCTCAAGTAGATTTCCGAGCTTCATCGAAGTGCTATAGAAGAAGCCAAAAGAGATCATCAGCGCAGACGCGTTTTCCTGTCCTAGCTGCGAGTGGGTCAGCCTGTGAGGTCATTTCAGTAGGATACATGATTGTACCTCGAGTAACAGAGCGCAATAGCCATAGGCCAACCGCGCAGCTAAATAGCTATCACCGGCAAACTCCTCAATTGCCTCGTCGAAAGAGTGCAGCCTCTCGACAAAAAGCTGCGCCCACGATAGCACCTTGTCGTAGCTACTCCCTTCAGGGGGGAGCAGGCTCATCCGCTGGGAACGGATCCAGTCCATGACGGAGTCATGCGTATGGTTCATCAGCTTGGATGATGCACCAGCGCCGAGCTCGTCGCCACTTCGACGTTTTAGGGAGTGCACCAAGCTGGATACTTCCGATGACTCGACGGACTTGAACTTCCTGGAGGACACCCTACGGGAAGTGACAGAACGGGCGACGCCATTGTTTGAGAGGACATCGCTGTCCATGAGACCCGAAACACGTCTGTTGTTGGCTAGCAAACCAGGAGGCAAGGGAGAGGAAACTGTGGCTGCCATGGTTGTTAAGATAACTTGAGCTAGAGTAGAGGCGTTGTTATCTGTTGACTCTTCAGAGGCCTGAGTGTGGACGACAGGTGGAGGGGTCCTGGGCCTTGTAGATGATGATTGCTTTGGATTACTAGTTGGAGGTGAGTCGAAATCAACGGTCGTCTTGTTTGAGTGACGGCGACGACTCGCAAAACAACAAAAAAGGCAACTCAAACAAGGGTCAGATAGAAAGGACCATTGAGTAAGAGGATAAAAGATTTTGCAGACGAGAGCAGCGAGACCATTTTGAGAGAACATAGGTCCTTTAAATATTCATATGGGGAATGAGGGGATCTTCGTATGCTACTTCGCTGTATACTACGGCGAGCACTGTACGGAGCAACGGTCCGGACTGCATGCAATAAGATGTGCATTTAGATGGAACTTCCCCGAACGGAGCGCCCGACACTCAGTCTGGGCTTCTCTGTATCATGGAGGAGGAAGACGTTCCAGATCCACCCTCTCCCACGGCGTCGCCGGTAATGGGCTGGCTGAATGACAGGGGATTCGAGACAGTGGCGCTCTACGCCTACATCTGCATCCAAGACGACTTTCGTGCACTGCGATTGAGTGAGATTGACCTCCTCGAAGACCCCTCTAAGCAGCGACTCGACTGGTTTAGAAACTGACATGTCTGCTACCCGGGAAAAGAAAGCATGAGCGTACCCTCATTCGTCCTCTTGATGTGGTAAAGGTGGGGAAAGAAGGAGCTCTACTCCCTATGTGAGCTTCATTAGCGGCGGCCGGTTCTTCCTCGCGCTCTGGATGCAGTAGCTACCACAATTGTTTATTCCAGATTGGTGGATAGAACGACCTTGACGCCAAAGTAGGGCGGCTTGCTCTTCATGCAAACTGCCGTGTGAGCTAGAGCGCTCCATTGATAGAGTGGGCGAAGTAGGCGACTAAAGGTACCGGGAAAGGCGGATGCTATTGGTTCATCGTGGTTCTTGCAAGTCATAGCAAACCCTGCGAGATTGCTGCGTGCAGACTGTGGCTACCTGAGCCCAGCTGGTTCCCCACATTGCTTTTTTCCTGCTATCAGCTGGCTGATCCGGCGACGTCCGGACGAACTGTCGATTGAGGCCCAGGAGAAACTGGGGAGACGAGTCGTCCTGGATCTCGGCCGGGGCAATTCCTAATGATTTGTCGGTTGATTGTCGGATGAATCGGCTCAGATGTTTTGAAACAGCTTCGCAGGCTATTGTCCTTGCTTTTTTCTTTGCTTTTTCCTTTGCGTTTGTCTTTCCTTTGTGGTTTTTTCTCGTGTCTGCGGGAGACAAAAGGCAAGGGGCCTGCAGAAGAGGGGAAAGGAGGAAGCAAACATTTGGTCTAGGTGTTCCCGATCACTCTCACGGTCTCACCTACATATCAGTAGATAGATAGTACTCCGTAGTAATAATACCCGGGGATTGTGACAAATCTTTTGCATGGAACTCAATTGACTCTGTGCATAATTGGATGAGACGTGATCCTATTTTATCACGAGGGTACTCGGAATCTCGGACCCTGTGAGTCTGAGGAAGGAGGACATCAACTCATAATCACAGGCTGTCCTTAAGCCTTGAGGTAAGCAGGTACGGGCCGTGAACCTAAGGTAACGCTGGTCTCCATAGATGAAATCTCCTAGCTCGAGAGTAGTAACAGAGAGTAAATCTCCGAAGCTTGGACTTGGAGGTAGATACTTGGCGTGAAATGTCTCCATTATTTGTATCCGAGAGCGAAACAAAATAATGTACGGCGGACTATAAGTACAATGTGGACTTTTAGAGTTTTTTACTGTTTGCTGCATGTATTACCTATTATTACTACCTCTATAAATCACCAGGATATCAAATCACTATATACTAAGGATTTGAATCGCCATATACTAAGGATTCGAATTGTCATATAGTAGGGATTCGAATTGCCATATACTAAGGATTTGAATCGCCATATACTAAGGATTCGAATCACCATATACTAAGGATTTGAATTGCTAATTTGCCATATATGGCATATACTAAGGATTCGAATCATCATATACTAAGGATTTGAGTTGCTATATAGTAGGGATGCAAATTATTATATAGTAGGGATATTAAATACTACTATACTTAGATATGTGATATCATTGGTGAACATATGGCTTTGGTAGACCTATGGTTGGGATTGTCCAGAGTATAACTATATATATATTTAATATCTAGTTAGTTAGTTCCAACTCTACAATCTTTGATAGCTTAGGTAGAAGTATAAATAGAAGGTGGAATCCTATTAATATTAATAAGGTATATTTAGGGTAGTCACTAGCCTGCCTCCTACCTTTATATAATTTAAAGGCTCTACCTCCACTATAATAAATATTATTCTATTTAGTAGTATGTCTAGATTAAATAAAGTTATAATACTTAATATTTAAGAAGGTTTAATTACCCCTTATAGATATAAACTAATATATAGTTATAATAAATAAGACTATAGTTTAAAGCTATTAAGAAAGTATTAACTCTAATTTTAATAAAATATCTTATATAGATTATCTTAGCTAGAGAAAAATACTTTACTTAGATATTCTTTAGACTAAATATTTTAAAAGTAAGATTAAATATCTTATAGTTTAATTAACCTCTTTAGACTAATCTAGAATATTTTATAGTAGTAAAGAATTTACTATAAAATCTTTTAGTTCTTCCCCTACAGTAATATTATAGTATAAAGATAAGGATTATAGAATTCTTTAAAAAGTAACTAATAATATTATAGATAGTTAAATCTTAAGAATAAGATAAATTAGAGCTATTAAAACTATTTCACTAAGTTTAAAAAGTTATTAATAGTTATAAGTTAAATTCTTAGCTTTAATTTAAAATTAAGATTAATCCTATTCTTACCCTCTAATTATAATAGATAATAAAACTATATCTTTAGGTATAGAGACCCCTTAAACTTAATCTATTAATAATAGTAGTAATCTTAAAAGAATCTATATCTAAGTCTAGGATTATTTTATAGGATTTATCTATAAAATAACTAATTAGACTATTTATAATATAATTTAATAGATATATAATAATATTATTAAGATCTATTAAATTTAGTATAAATAATAAAGTTATATCTAGCTTAATAGAACTGCTAGAACTATACTAGTAGTAACTACTTTAGATTTAGTAATTATTACTTCCTTTCTTACTAGAGTATAAATAAATAAATCTTATTAAAAGATCTCTAATCTTAAGCCTATTTCTATTTATAATAGTAAGTTTAGTAAGGATACTATAATAAAATAGCTTAAGTATATTAAAGATTACTTCTATAATAAGAAAATACTTACTTAGAAGGAGGCTATTAATCTTAAAAAGATTATAATAGTTAAATATTACCTTATAAGCTAAGCTAAAGAGTATTAGAATACTTATAAATAAAAGGTTAAATATAATCTAATAATAGTGATTACTATCTTAGATACTTTTAAGAAGTAGATCTAAGATAACTTTAAAGAAATTAGAAATGAATATAAATAATAGTAGGAGTATAAGGATTATATATAAAATAAATATATAGTATAATCCTATACTACTGCTCTTATAGAGGCTATATAATATATTAAATTTAGAATTCCTGATTATATATTAATTCAGAAGTTTATTATTAACTTAAGGCTAAACTTATAGACTTGCTAGATAGAAGATTATAAGAAACTAATAATCTTTAAGGAAGTTATTTATAGATTTACTAAATATAAAATAGGAGTTACTATATAATCTTATATATACTTCTAAGCTTTTAGTAAAACTGATAATTACTATATAGATCTAATAGATATTAATTTAAATACTATTATTATATTTTTTAACTAACCTAAGAAAGGAATATATAAATAGAAAATATAGTATTAAGTGAATAAAGCCTACTTTATTTATAGATAGAAAGGCTATAGTATACAAACCTATACTAGTTTAGATAAATTAAAATTAGATCCTAAAAAGAAATTAGGAAAAGTGAATAACTACTAGATATAGAAGTACTAGTTAGTTAAATATTAAAGACTTCTAATATTAAGGAATGTAATGTTCTAGATAATCTTAAATCTCTAAAGGATTATAATAATCCTAGGAATAATAGTAATAAGAAGAATTACCTATCTTAGGAGATAATACTTAGTATAATAATAGCTAATATAGATAATCCTAAGTATATTTAGATATATCTTAATACTTTTAAATTAGATATTATCTACTATATTACTAAGCTTAAAACCTCTTAGATAGTTATCTATCTCTAAATATTATTAGACTATGGCTCTAGTTATATATTTATTTTAAAATAACTAGCTAATTTACTGCCATACTTATAGTTTAGATTTTATATTATAGCTAAGCTATTAAAAGTCTATCTATTAAATAGTAAATTTATGTATATATTAAGTTAAGTTTATATTCTAATTTAGTTAGATAATTAGAATTATATTCTTATACCTTAGATTCTAAATATAAATAAATATAATATTATCTTAGAATAAGATTAGTTACAATATATTAATCCTCTTATTAATTAGATTATAGGCTAGATGATTATTAAAGGATAGAAGTAAAGATACTATACTATCCTTTTAATTAATCTTTAATCTAAGATTAATACTGATAACCTTAATAATTCTAATTTAAAAGGGTGTCAACGCGATCATCACAAAGATGAAGGAGGCTACTGAAATGGCCCAGTCCAAGCTTGCCGCGGCTCAGCAATAGCAGGAGGAGTATTCAAACCAAACCCGCTTAGCAAGCCCGTGGTACACTATCAATTTAAAGGTATAGCTTAACTTATAGAATGTCTAGACAGATTATCTAAGCTAAAAGCTTAATATATAGTATGTGAAGTTTATAATCCTTAAAGCTATTAGATTGCATGCCTATCAACTAGATATGCCACTGGGTGTGCATAATATATTCTATATTAGCCTGCTGCGCCCCACTTCTAATAATCTATTCCTAAGCTAGTTAAATAATAATTACCAGCTGCTATTAGTATTAGTTAATAGTGAGGCTAAGTACATTATTAAAGAAATTATAGATAAGTATGAGAAATACATCAGATAAGGCTGCTGCATAGAGTACTTAATTAAATAGATAGGCTATAAATAGCTAATATAGGAACCAGCTATTAATCTCACTAATACTGCAGTGCTTAATAAGTAGGAGGGATGCTAGTATTAAGATAAGAAGGAGGATAGTATAGCAGGCAGGGCCTACTAAGTACTTAAGCTTACTAAGCACTTATAATCTACCTTAGGTAATAATATTCTCTTATTTAGAAGAGACACCAGTAATTACATAACCTCTGTTGCACTTAATATTCTAATTACTTATATTATATAGTCTCAGCTACCACTCACACACTCCTTATAATATTTGCCTGCTGTGATCTAGTTAGATTCCTTAGCAATTTCTTACCATCCAAATCTAGGTCATAGATTTCAAGGCTTCTAGCCCGTGACATTATTAATATTATTTTAATAAAATAACTTAAGCACACCCTATATAAAGGCTAGTAGGAAGCTTAATTATATATTATTTAGAAACTTAAAGAGGATACTAAGCTCTTAATAGAACCTTCTTAATTAAAATCTCTTCTTACTTAGTATAAGAATATCTTTAGAGAAGAGTTAGTTCTAGAGATGCCTCTAGAATGCCTGCTAGAGTATTATATTAATACTAGAGATACTTTACTAGTAAATATTAATACTTATCTATAGTTACTAGAGAAATTCTATAAAATAAAAAGATAAATTAAAGAACTCCTATAGAAAGTAGTTATTTATTCTTTAATTAGTATTTAGAGATTTCTAGTTATAATTATCCCTAAGCTAGAAGGTAAGTAGTAGTTCTATATTAATTATTACTTATTTAATAAGATAATTATAAAGAACACCTATCTGCTATTATAAATTTAAGAACTTTTAGATTAAATAGATTATACTAAATATCTTTTAAAAATTAATCTTCTCTTTAGATATTAATAGCTATAGATGGGCAAAACCTTAATTCTAAAGATAGCTTTTAATATATTATTTAGAAAGTTTAAATTCTTAGTAATACCTTTTAGACTTTATAATATATCTATAATATTCTAAATAATAATAAATAGTATTATATAAGATTTTAATTTTATTATAGTATATCTTAATAATATTCTAATCTTCTTAGACTTAGACTTAGAATATATAGAATATATTTATTAAGTACTTAAATAACTCTAAGAATATAAACTCTATATAAAGTTATCTAAATATATCTTTATAAAGGATGAGCTAGAGTTCTATAGTTATATTATTAATAATAAAGTTATCTAATCTATGCCTATAAAGATTAAGGTTATAAAGATATAGCTAAAATTAAAAAATATCTATAAAGTATAATAGTTTTTAGGACTTACTATATACTATTAATAATTTATAAGGAAGTTTATAAGAATTATTATACTACTTTATAAACTCTTAAAGGAATCAGATACTACTCTCTAGAAAAAGAAGTTTTAATCTATTATCTAAAATACTTAATATTAGTATATATTTATAATGCTTAAGAATACTATAATTTATACCCTTATTCTAAGAATTATTAACCTTAATCTATCTTATTAAATTAAAACTAATGCCTCTAAATAGGCTATTAATATAGTTCTTCTCTAATAAGATAAAAATAGAAATTAGTATCTAGTAGTATTTAATAGATGAAAGCTTAATAATACTAAATAAAACTACTCTATATATAAAAAAGAACTTTTTATAATTAAGGAAGCACTCTGACAATAGGACTATTATATTAATAATAATAAGCTTATTATAATTATAATAGATTATAAGAGTCTGTAATATCTTATAATAATAAAGATTTATTTAAAGTATCTTATATATTAGATTAAGGAATTTTAGATATATAACTTAATAATTAAATATTATAAAGGAACTAAAGCAGTTATCTCTAATATAATTAGTTATTAATCTAACTTTGTAGAAGAAGGTCTAGTAAACTAAGTATAAATATCTACTCTAAGCTTATCTATAATATAATTATAATAAGTAATAGATGAATAATACCTCTATAGTCTACTAAATTTATCTAAATTAGAATAGTATTAGTTAATAATTTTATTCTTAAAGGGTGAGGAGCTAGATATATCTAATAAGATAAAAATAAAAATTAAGATATTAGTAATAAAGTTTTGCCTAAAAATAGAATATATTAAGTATAGATCTATAGATAGGTTATACTACCTTAATAATGATATTAAGATGCTATACCTTGAAATCCCTTTTTAATAGGATCTTATATTAGAGTTTTATACTTAATATAGTTATCTAGCTTATTCTGCCTTACTTAGAGTTATTTATACTTATACTTAGTAGTCTATAATATACTAGGATATCTAGAATATTACTAAAAGCTATCTAAATTATTAAATTATAAAGTTATTATAACTAGATCTTAAATATAAGATAGCTTAACACTTAGTAAAAAAGGGTATTTATCTATTTAAATAATAAAGAATTAACTTAATTAGATATCTGCTAATAACACTAAATAAAAATAAATAAATTATTACTATAGTTAATTATATAACTAGTTAGATTATAGTAAAAGCACTAAAGGATATAAAAAAAGGAATAATAACTTAATTCTTATATAAGAAGATCTTTATTAACTATAGAGTATTTAAGGAATTACTTTCTAATAATAGTTTAAACTTTCTATCTAATATTATTATAGTATATATTAAGATACTTAAGGTAAAATATTATATAATAATACTATACCACTTATAAACTAATAGTAAAAATAAAAATATAAATAGCTTACTTAGTAAAATATTAATAAAGTATCTTATAGAAAAACTAATATATCTATAGGATAAGTATCTATATTAGGCTATTTTTATAGTATAAGTATATATCTATATTTAGATAAAACTATCTCTATTCTATTTTTTATATAGTATTTATCTATTACTATCTAGTTATCCATGCATTATATAGCTAATAGTGAGGGATTTAGAAAAATAGTTATAATAGATAAATTATATATAAGCTCTAGCTAATAAAAAGCTATTAATATATATAATTAAATAGAACTTAATTTAGAATAGTAAAGTAAAAGAATCTTAACTTAAGATTAGATAATAAGTGCTTATATATAATAAATTACCTTAGAAATTTAAGAGTAAATAGTTTAGACTATATTAAATTAAGAAATTATATCTACTTAATATTTATATAATCATAGAATCTAATAGACATATAGTGGAGAATCTTATTAATAACTAATAATTAATTATAGTAGATATTAGTAAAGATCTAAAGAAACTATAGATATTAGCTACTTTAATAGCATAGCTATAGTAGAAAGGAATGTTAATTAAATAATTTATTAAGATATAGAAGATACTTAAAGAGGTTAATAAACCCTTATTCTTATATAAAGATCTTTTAAATTAGATATAAAAGGATTAGGAATCTGCTAAATATTTAGAAGTATATTTAAAGTAGATAAAGGAGGGAATATTAATAAAATAATATAGTTAATAAGTAAAGGCTTAAGAATATATTAGTAATATATTAATAGTGAATAG